>APFE030047525.1:177735-203147 GCA_000404065.3 Pinus taeda | reverse complement strand
CTTTGTCTGATGGTACCTGGAGCTGAGAATTGAGTTATAATGTTTTTCTTTCTTAGGATTTTTTCCATTTTATCTGTGACTCCCTGGATATAAGGAAACCTTGCCACCTTGAGGTTGATCCTGCTCTTTAGGTTTGGGAGATGACAACCTCATTTCAGCTTTCTTTATGGCTTTTTTAATCTCATGATCCTTGTAGCCTATGTTTTTGAAAGTTGAAACTAAATGCTTCTTCTCTTCGTTTATATGCTCTGAGTCAGAAATTCGGAGGGCTCTAATGGCAAGAGTGTTCAGAACGCCAAGCTTTTGGGCTGGGTGATGGTGGGAATCCGCATGAAGGTAGCTCTCTGTGTGAGTGGACTTCCTGAAAACCTTATGGCCCAGAGAGCCATCCTCTTTTCTGATGATAAGAATGTCCAAGAAAGGAATGCTCAAATTTTCTTCAAGCTCCATGGTGAATTTTATATCAGGGGAGATGGAGTTAAGGTGATTGAAAAACCTGTCAAGATTTGCTCTACCATGGGTCCATTTTATATTGGTGTCATCGACAAAACGCTTCCACCAAGCTGGTTTTAAAGGATGAGAATCCAGGGCCTTCTTCTCAAAATATTCCATGTATAAGTTGGCCACAATTGGCGAGAGGGGAGATCCCATTGCTACACCAGATGTCTGTTCATAGAATGTTCCTTGGAATGTGAATACAGTTGACCTTAAGCAGACTTCAGCCAGTTTTGCGGTCTCTGGATCAGTGACACCCAGGGATGGAATTTGACGGGCATTTTGCCCGTCATAAGGCTTTTTGCACGTATTTGATGGCTGGAATTTGTCATTCCCCGTTTTGACTGACGTGCCTGGAAGAGTTAAAGACGGATTTTTGACATTTGGAACTTTTTCCAAAACGTTTTTACGCACCAAACTTTCTTACGTGGCAAGTTTTTTTAGGGTATTTTTTGGGCAAGTCTTTTAAAGCCTACATGAATTATGTGGGGCATGCCGCATGTATGATATACCTAGGCTTTACATGTAATAAAGGGAGGTCGGCCATGAATAAGCAACCCCCTTAACATGAGGAAGGAAACTTATATATGAGTGAAGGAAGAGCTCATTTCACTCATCGACTTTCACTTGAAGAGCTCTTCGCATAAGAGACAATGGAAGTGCGAACTTACGAGATCTCTCCAGAACCACTTCTACAAGCCTCACACTTATCGTGGAATAGAACTAGACTCAATCTCGTTTGCCAGATTCGTCCGTCTCATTCCAAGTAGCAGGTCAGTTGGAAGCTTTGCAACAAAAAAACGCGAGGTAACTTATTAAGGTATAACGATGAACTATCGAAGTTTTATTTGATCTAAGAAAACCCTAATAACATCTGGCTCTGTCAGGTATCCTATGCATTCCATTGCTCGATAACCTCTATCAGCTAATTTACTCTCTGCTCACGATTTTAGTACCACCATGTGATTAGATATGGTCAAACAACGTGCAAACTTCCCTTCATAAAGCGTACAAATCTACGGCCTCTTTCGTTTTATCGGTATTGTTTTTAAAAAAATAAGATCCGGCTTGGCACCTTCTGTTACTCAGTGGTCTTCAAAAGTTGCAACCTTCAGTTTTAAGTACGTCATAGATCACTGGAATCGATCTGATGCTATGCCAATATCGAAGATTTGGTCCACTCATTTTACTGGGGAAACTTCGACCATAATTGTTTTTTCTTGGACCAACCCTAGTTCTATCAGCCTCTTCAAAGAGGGGACTGGGGGTAGGTGAGCAGGGAGCTCCATCTGCCCAGGGATATTTCCTGAATCTGTCAACCATTCTCGAGCTCTCACTACTCACCTCCGAGTCCTCAACATTTCTAAGGCCTTTTCTCTCGCGGACCCACCAAACAGATGAGTAGATGGCACCAACAAACGAATAATATTCTGACAAGTCAGACAGTTCGACTTCGTCTGGAATTTGCTATTTTTTTACTCACTTAGAATTTGTGCTGGATTTCTAATTATTGACTTGCCGGCCCTTTCCAGTTCGGGTAATTCAGGATTCCAACTCAGAATCCTGGTCCAGCTTCATATATATGGACTTGCTTCAGACAAGTATGAATAAATGGATGCAAGCTATGTCAGAACAGGTGAAACAAGAATCTTTATCATTTCCTTTTAATTCGTTGTTCCTCTTATCATTTTTTTTTTTACCTTATGATAACATTTTCGACTTATTTTTTCCGCCTGTGCTTTCTTTGCAGGATTAAGCAATGAATTTCACTGAAGCTTTCGTGATCTTGAGACCGCTCCTCGATCTTCTGAGTGTTACAGCGACTTAAGTCCTCTCCTGTCAAGTTTCTTGCTCAAATGAGTATTCCACGTAATCTACAGTCCTTTCTTTTCAATGCATCAGTTTATTTTAGGCTTCCGGGCGAAACTTTACCATTTCTCACTCTGTTAACGCTGAAAGTACAAGGTGACTTAGATAATCCGGAAACACTTTAAATTTCCAAAATTTTATTGATTTGTAAAAAGGTCACGCTGTTTTAGGTTGTCTTCAATTTAAAAAGCTTGATTCCATATTCATGCACAAGGAGCTATACTTTAACGTCATGGTATGGTAATGTCATAAATTATTTCTGAATTTGTATGAAACTTAATTTTATTAGGCATTTAAATATTCATGTGGCATAATGTAAATTGTTGGCTTTAAATGATAATTTAAATATATGAAATGGAAAACCTCTTCAAGCTCCATGGTGAATTTTAAATGAGCAAATTTCAAATGTTCAACACTTTTTATTGAAACCTCCACAATTGAGTTTTTTCAAATTTCAGTTTTTCCTTACCATAAATATATGAAAATTTTCAACATAATTATTTATTGAATGGTAACTTTTTAATCAAAACTTTATTAGTGAAGGGTTAATTTATTATCTCTTGAAGGGCAAAATTTTTAATATAACGTTTCTTGACGGAAAGCATAAAGACCCAAAACGTCAAAAAAAAATTGTATGACGTGTAAAGTGAAATCCAAATTCCTACCCTGGTGACACCTTTTATAACCTGAATGGCTTCATCAAGAGGAATCTTCGTGAATAAGGAAACCACATCAAAGCTCACAAGGATGTCATCCTTTTCCATTCTTTCATTTTTAATAAGATTCACAAAGTCGTGCGAGTCTTTAATGAAGGAATCTGTATTTCCAACCAGGGGCTTTAGAATCTTGGCGACATATTTAGCAAGCTCATAGGTTGGGGAGCCAATAGTATTAACTATTGGTCTAAGGGGGACCCCCTCCTTATGGATCTTGGGTAATCCATAGATTCTAGGGATGGTTTCACAAGAGAGGGTTAATTTCTTCTTCAATTTTTCGTCAAGGCTGGAATCTGAGATAATCTTTTTTACATCTTTCATAATTTTGGGCATGGGATTACTGTCCAGCTTCTTATAACTGCCACAATTTAGGTGATCATTCATTTTCTTAACATAGTCTTTTTTATCAAGGATAATCGTTGCTCCTCCTTTGTCCGCTTTAAGGACAACTATCTTATCATTATTTCGCAGGGTTCTGAAAGCCTTTTGCTCTTCCTTACTCAAGTTGCTTTTGGGAGCCTTGGCTTTTCTCATGATGAGAGAAAACTCTTGCCTTAATGCTTCTTTGTCTTCAAGAGGGAGGTTGTTAATCCCATCTTCAATGCTACAAATCATCTTTTCAATGGGGAGGCTTTTAGGGGCCATTGCAAACCCCATCCTGAGGTTTGTACTCGAACAATCCAACGTTCACACATTTTGATTCTCCCATATAGAAAATGGGCATTTCCAACTGCAAATGGCTCACCAAAAAGGTCGTATGTCCGTGGTATATTCGTTAATAACAGGGATTCAGACCCCACAGCTAGCACCAAATGTGGACGATTTCAATCCTCAAATAGCTCTTGATGTATTCTACGGTGAGAAATGAATCATGATAAGTGAAGAAGCATCGTCTGCTCATGTGCGACACCAACCAAGTCGTATTGAACTCACTTTTGATCGAGATCATGCAGAGTTTAGGGATTCCTTCAGAAACCCCAAATTAATAACACTGATTATGACAATTCTAAAAAATTCTGGCAGAAAGTTTTTGCACTGGTTGGCTACAGACTTGTTTAACGTCGGTCGTAATGATCGATGCTCGACCAATTTGCACTTTTTCCATTATTAACCAAAATATAAACTCTTAAAAAAGTTCAGGATGATAAGTGCCAATTAAATATATATAAAAGCTTAACCTATCCTCTGCATCGAAGGATTCTTCCACTAAGAAAATGATGACCCGGTTTCTTAATATGTGTATCACTTAACGAACATTCCCTCTGATGGTCTCCATAGCAGCAACAATCTTCACATGGCTTCAATAACACTTATAAATGCTCCGCAGGTCTCAATCCCCAAACCGTATAGACCAAATGCCACCAATGGAAAAATATGGTTTACAAACCAATGGTAACGTTTCCTCTGGTGAAAAACGAAGCAAGCGATTTTATAAGTGCATACTGAAAAAGAGCAAAGACAACAGGAATGTCAAGGATATAAACTGATACGCCTCCACGATAACACGATAACCTCCGGTGAAAGCACTGTTGGGCATGTAAGTGTCGGTGACCACATTCTTCTTCTCCACCTTACTGAGATCGTAAATCAAGGGGAAGCTCTTGCTGTCCAACAACATTATCACTTGCGAGTCGCACATGATGCACAGACCCAGCGACGTATTGACCTTAAACACCATGCTCTTGTATCTGTCTAGTCCATGCTTGCCAACATATATACCCTATCCTTATAATTCAGAAAGCTAATAAAAAATTTAGAAAGCTAACAACGGGGCAAGTAAAATCCTTACAGGCATAGATGAATCACACAATGTAATGAAAATTCCTTGGTAGCGAAGCAGTGTCTCGTATCTGAAATTTAAAGCAGGGAACTCTACATATCCTCTTTCACCTCTATCCCCAGTAAAAAGTGCTCGGCCACTCTCTCTGGTACATTTCATTACAACATCACACAAATCACTTATACACACCTCTACACTAATTTATGTACAAATAATCAAATCTCACATCTTTTCCATCTTCCTGGTCCCTCTCATAAGGGAGTCAATTCCATACAAGTTCTGATACCAACAAATAAATTGGTAGAAAAAACATGGTGGATAGATTACAGACAAAAATAATCAGTGTATTATAATCAAAGCCAAATTACAAGCTACATAAATAGTGCTCATGAGATCTAAGAGATTCCAAACAAGGAATTGCTTGTTGAGAAAATTTCTCAACAAATCCCAATAACCAACCAACCTAATCTATTAATTTACTAATGTAAGCATTATTTCCAAGTGTTACAATACCATGGGTCATCAATACAACATACCCAAAAACCATCTCTTATTTCACAATCGAAATATTTTATTTAAATTTAATTTTATAACATTTTTTTGATTAAATCTAAAAGAAAAAATGATTATATATATATCAACATGTTTATCACATTAAATAGTAGCTATAAATTAATATCCATTTTACCGTTTAAATAATAATTTTGTAATCATATTTAAATTTCATTAATAAACACATAAAAACTTAATACTTACAATATAACAAGATTTTTAACCATAGATATTCAGCTCCACGTTATCTTAGATATTATTAACCATACCATACTATGGGCCAATCGATAACTTATCAATACCACATGCCCAAAAACCATCTCTCATTTCACAATTAAAATAATACTTACAATATAACAAGATTTTTAACCATGGATATTCACCCCACTTTACCATAGATATTATTAACCATATCATACCATAGACCAATACCAAGACTCATCAATACCACATGCCCAAAATCATCTCTCATTTCACAATAAAAAATATTTTATAAATATACATATTTTTTAAATTTAATTTTATTACATTTTGGGTCAAGAGACACTCTCCATCCTAGTATGGAAGAGATGTTGTAATGTCCTGTTATATTAAGTTATCTAAACAATTTGACATGGTCAAATTACATAAAAATAAAAATTAAGATTTGTGCCCTTGATAGATTAGAAGTTAAGATAGATCTAGATTGGTTTAAGTATTAATTTCATTTTTAATATATACAAACATATATTAAAGAGAAATAGAAATGTTTACAAACTTTACCAATAATTTTAATTTTTTTTAATTTTAATCAAAAATCATTTTTTCTTTATTTATTTATATTATTTATCTTAATTAAATTAAGTGTAACATGGGTAAGAGATCTTTTAAATATATGTTATATTAATCAATTTGGGAATTGTTGATTAGTAAATTTGTGTGGGATTTAGTCATATCAAAGAAAAATTGAGAGTGAGATAATTAGGGGAAAAGTTAAGTGTGAAATTTAATTGAGAAAGATAAAAACTATTCCATAAGATATTTAAATTATGAATTGTAGACAGTTTTGATGAGACTAAATATTTTATAGTTAAACAAATGGACAAACCTTTTTTATGTTCTAAAGCTTAAATAGACAAACCTTTTATATTTGTGATTCGAATCTCCAGATATGCTCTAAAGCTTAAGAAAGGGTTGTCTTCACATCAACTCTACTATTTTTCTCACTATTTGTCAATGTAACTACTCCATAATTAAGAAAATGATATTTTTGTTATTGGTTAATTATTACCATTTTTCATCACTTGCATTTCATTAATTTATTAAAATATTTCATATTTTTCCATATAGAATTACATAGGAATTTGTGCTCATAAATATTTTGCAATATACTCGGAGGAGTATCCAAAACTTATCAATCTTCAAACACTTCTTAGTAGATCTTAATGTGCCATAAAGGATTTATCTTCTCCCTTATGCATATACATTTTCCTATTACAAACCCCTTACATCAAATTTAATCTTCTATTGACTTATTGTGTTATACCAAGTCACATATCTAAATACCAACTTTCCTACTCATTTTTACAATCTTAACAATTAGGTTATTTCAAACATCTAAGGCTAACTAATTACCCTACATTCATTTGTAATACACAAGATCCATCTTAACCCTGGATATATCAAGTGCTGAGAGGGATCAAATCTCTTGAGGTGCAAGCCTCTTTTTTTAGTGCAAAACTTGAGGAAAGGTTTGCACCTCGGGAGATTTGATCCCTCTCGGAGCTTGATAGATCTGGGGTTAAGATGGATCTAGGATGGTTTTAGTCATGCGCGGTCATACAAAATTTTTTAAACATCTAATTATTTTGCTCATTTTAAATATGCTAGATATGTTTAAGATTAATTTGGTCAATTTAATTTTAAATTTGCTTAGTTACCTCAGTTTTTTGAGATGAGAGAGACTGTTAGTAACTTGAATGATGAAAAATTGCCAAATAAAAATTTTGAATGTTAAGTGACAATTTGACAATGTTGAATGACAGAAAATGTGAATAATAAGAATATAGTCAATTACAAACAATCTTCATTGCGATCAATCCAAAACTATTTTCTTCTACTGTTGTTATAATTTGTCACACCTATTAGTTTTTCCATTTTCTCATATTGATCATATGAAAAGGGAACTTGAAATCGTAGACCATTCAGATATTTAATTGAAACTATTTTAGTAAACACCATACCTTGCCTTTGTTGCTCTCCAATATTAATAGTAGTTTTCTCCAAAGTCAATCATTGTGACTTATGGAGTGTTAAACCCAAAACAATATTCAATGGTAGTTATTTTCTATTACCACATTTGAATGCAAAGTGATTACAATGTTGAATGATGGAAAATGGGAATAATAATAATGTAACAAATTACAAATAGTTTAGAATTTTAGGAAGAAAACATTTCGAGTAAGTGAACATTTTATTTAGTATGAAAAATGAAGTATTATTTATGGTTGAATTACTATAACACAGAAGTCAATTCACGTCATAAATAATTTTTATGTGCTTACACTGAGAGAGTGTGTGTATGTTTTTAGGGTGAGAAGGAGAGACAAGTGGAGATAGAGATATAGATGGCGGGGGGAGAGAGAGGGAAGAAGAGAGAGACAAATACAGGGAGATAGGAATATGTATGTGTGTGTGTGTGTGTGTGTGTGTGTGTGTGTGGAGAGAGAAGTGTTAGAGAGAGAGAGAGAGGGAAGGGAAGGGGAAAGGGGGGAGAGAGATAGATAGATATAGAGAGAGAGTGTGTATGTTTGGGGGTGAGATAGAGAGATAAACAAGGAGATACAATGGGAGATAGAGATATAAATGGAGGGGGCAAAGATGTGCTTACACTGGAACAAATGCACAATATCAATCTAATTACTTTGAAATTACTGTACACCATACATCTAGTTGCATCAAATCAGAAATCAATATCTACACTGAAATCAATGCATTTAGTGCAAACAATCAAATAGGATTAGAAACCAACATCTACGCTTAAATCTATGCATCTAGTGTAAGCAATAAAATAAGATTAGAAATCAATATCTACACTGAAATGAGTGCATCTAGTGCAAACAATCAAATAGGATTAGAAATCAATATCTACACTTAAACCAGTGCATCTAGTGCAAGCAATCAAATAGGAGTAGAAATCAACATTTACACTGAAATCAATGCATCTAGTGTAAGGTATCAAATAGGATTAGAAATTGACATCTACACTGAAATCAATGCATCTAGTGTAAGGTATTAAATCGGATTATAAATCGACATCTACATTGAAATCAACGCATCTAGTGCAAGTAATCAAATAGGATTAGAAAACAATATCTACACTTAAACCAATGCATCTAGTGAAGCAATCAAATAGGAGTAGAAATCAACATCTACACTGAAATCGATGCATCTAGTGTACGGTATTAAATAAGGTTAGAAATCGACATCTACATTGAAATCAATGCATCTAGTGCAAGAGATCAATTAGTATTAGAAATAGACAACTACACTAAAATTCAAAACATTTATTTTAGTGAAAAACCAAAATATTCATAAATTTCTAGATCTAACTTCTATGTTTTTGTTTGTCTTTGTGTCTCTATTCTTCCCTCTCTCTCCACCTTCCATTCCGTGTCTATCTCCCTCCCTATCTCCTTCTCTCTCTCCCCCTCCCTATCTCCCCCGTCTATCTCTCTCAACCTCTCCCTCCATTTCTCTATCTTTCTCTTCTTCCCTCTCTTCCCCTGTCATCTATATCTATAGCTCCCTCCATCTCTCCTTATTTGTTTCTCTATCTCAACCCCCTAAACACATCTCTCTTTATTTGTTTCTCTATCTTAGCCCCCTAAACATCTCTCTCTCTCTCTCTCTCCATATCTATCTCTCTTCCTCCCTCCCTCCCTGTCTCTCTCTTATTCCCTCTCGCCCCCTCCATCTATATCTCTATCTCCCTCTGTCTCTCCTTTAGCTCTCGATATCATCTCGCAAACATACACACTCTCTCTCCCTATCTATCTCTCCATCTTCCTCTCCTCTCTATCTCTCTCCCCCTTATGACAGTTAAGCTGCTTTGACGCAGCAAAGCTGCATCTTTACAAAATTAACACATGGACCTATGGGTTATGGGCCCACATATATATTGGAAGCATTATAATTGGCAGAATCACAAAGAAGACCCGACCAATCACTGTCGGTCCTTCATTGAACGCTTACGACAGAAACCCAAAAGGAAATAAACCCCAGTTCATACCATATCGGGTCCGCCAAAAATGTTAACCCGTGCGCACATCCGAGCGTGATTATCGTCCGATCAACCACCCAATGAACAGTCTGGATGGTTGGAACTCAACGAGGTTTTAACCTCGTTATATAAAACCTTATCACATCCATTTTTGGATTTAAGGTCTGCACTTGTTGGCATGCGATATGCGTCTGATTACCCATCAAACGGACGGTCTAATCACCTTGAATTTTAAACTCCTTCGGATGATTTTCTCGGGTCCGCTAGCCGAGATAACTTGCTCGCAAGTTTCCGCATGATCACCGTGGATCTTCTTCCATCGGACGACTGTGATGGTTCCCCCAGATTCCTCTTCTGCTATTATTATCCGTCAATCTAACCGATCAGACAGTTTACGCTGTGTTATTCAATCGACTCTAGTTTCGATTGAATACCTCTCCTTCGTTGATAAATTTTAAATCTAGCAGTTGTCGTGTAATCACTTATTGGTGGAATTCGCATTTCAACACAAACTTAACTCTGCCATACTTTGCCAAAGGCACTCACATTACTCATACAACAACTCACTCTATGATATCGTATTATACAGGATCGGCATCAATCCTTATAGTGATCGATGGTCGATCAATAACCTGTCACATGAAATTTGGCTCTTCCATCGCATACATCCAGATTATAGGTGAAACAACACATAGACACACAAAATACAAATAACACACATATTTCAATTATATACATAATTCGATTACAAGCTAAAGCCTCTCGGCCTTAATCACAAATTCCCCTGCGGCTACATTGTATCCTATCTCTCCCTCATTCACACAACATATACTCTCTTATATAGGAAATTACAAAAGGGAGGGATCGTTTAAGATCCATGAGTTTCTCCCACAATCGATCAATCAAATCACCTAAATCTCTCTATATGCACACATGGCATATAATTACATTTAATCATGCCTTATCAATTCCATCAATTTATCTCTATTTAAACAGAATTTGCCCCAGTTTACAAAGATTTTCCACGTTTTCTCTTTCACAACTTTGGATTCTTATTTTAATGAAGGGTGCTTGGATGCTCCTACATCACTCCCCCTCTCTCTACCTCGTCCATGTATATATCCATCTCCCACTGTCTCTCTATCTCAATCCCCAAACATAGACACTCTCTCTCCATATCTATCTATCTATCTCTCTCTCTCCCCCTCCCTCTACCTCTCCCTCTCTCTCTCTTCCCATTTTCTCTCTCTCTCTCCATATATATCTCTCTTCCTCCCCTCTTTCTTTGCATCTCTTTTCTTCTCTCTTCTTCCCTCTCTTCCCCCTCCATCTATATCTCTATCTCCCCTTGTCTCTCCTTCTCACCCTGAAAACATACACACTCTCTCTCTATATCTACCTATCTCACTCTCCCTCCCTCTTCCTCTCCCTCTCTCTCTTCCCCTTCTCTCTTTGCATCTTCCCCTTATATCCCTCCCTCTCTCTCTCTCATCATCTCTCCCTTCTCACTCCCTCTACCTCTCCACCTTTCTCTCTATGTCTTTATTCCCCTTCCAACTCCATATATCTCCCCCGCTCTCTCTCCTCTACCTCCCTTTCTCTCCCACCTCCATCTCTCTCTCCCCCCATCACACTCTCCCTCTCTCTCCACCCTCCAACTTTGTCACTATCTCCCTCCCTCTCTCCTTCTCACTCTCCCCCTCTCCCCCCCATCCATATCTGTCTCCTCGTCTCTCTCTTCCCCTTCTTTGTGTATCTCTACCCTCTTTGTTTCTCTCTTTTCCCTCGTCTCCTCTCTCCCAAATTCCATCTTCATCTCTCCCTTGTCACTCCCCCTCTCTCTCCACCTCTATCCTTCAATTTCTTTGTTCTTCCCTTCCCCCGACCCCCCCTCTCTCCTTGTGTCTCCCACATCTATGTCTCTCTCCCCCACTCTATTCCCCCTCCATCTCACTCTCTCTCTTAAACATGATCCCATTGTACTGTATTCAAGAAAGTATGTATAATAATATATATTATAATATTTAAATAATATATATATATGGGGCCTACACACACAAAATGCGAAGAGATTGTTGAGCTTTGTATGCTGCCAAGAACAAGAAAACCTTCCCAAGAGGATGTGTGCCACTAACCACAAAACATTACAACCTTTCAAAAATAATTATTGATTTTTGTAAATGCACCACCAGAAAATGACTGGTGTAATGTATATTACATTGCGAGCTCATTATTTACAAGTGGACAAAGAAACCAGTGAGATGCAACGCAGAAACCTGGCGAATTAATTTTGATACATATTGTTCCGATTTGGCGTCCAAAGTTATATATATACTATAAATAATATAATATATCAATATATATATAATATATATATGTTATATATATTATAACTCAGCTTAATATAATTGATCATAAATATTAAACCTATATTTTGGATCAACCATGTCAAAGAAAATACAATAATAAAAAACTTAAAAGAATCGTGCACTATCTTTCCTCTATCATTGTTAGTCACTTTGCTTTCTTTCTTTGCTTGGATCCTTGGTTAAGATCCATTTATCGTGGTTCTTTATCATATTATTTATATTTTGTAAATTTCACATATGTATATATAAAAGTATTCTCACTTTTAATTTATTAAAACCTGGATTTTATCTGTATGGGAATATTTTTAGTAGTGGTGAGGATGGAGGGTTTAGATATACCTCAAAAGTAATTATAATTACTTATTATCAAAAATAACATTTTGGCTAATTTTTTTTACTCATCCAAAATGTAAATATACTTGGTTGATAGACAATGAAATTATTGCGTTAAAACTTAGAGAAGTAGATATATTTGTATGAAATTCAATATTAAATCTTTCCCAAATGGTTTATAGAACAATTTATTTGAAAAAAAAAATGATTCAAACCAAAACACAAATATGAGGAAAAGCACATTAAAAAATAGAAAAGAAAGAAAAAACTTATACATTTACAATGATGAGTGAAGCATGTTCCGTGATAATAAGTAATGAATTCACTTTAAACACATAACAAAGAAATTTGATTACTTTAGTCCTATATACCAAAATACATATAAGAAGTGTTCCAATGGCAATTAATAGTAATATTCCATAATCATGAGGCAAAAGTTATGTCAAGGTGAAAAAAAATTATTTTCAAAAAATTGTTATCTAAAACAATATGTTTCACAATTCTAAGAATACAAAAATATATACTTTAATATAATAATAATTTTCCTTAGTAAGTTCATCTATAGTTATGTGCAAATATTAGAGTTTCAAGATTTTAATACCTAGTTTACTTAAAGAGTATATGATTCAACTTTTATACTTATTTTTAAACCATATCCCAACTAAGTATTATCCACTAATATAGTAAAAAACCAAAGACAAAATAAATAAATTTTCCTTTAATTCATCTATCTTATAACCATCAATAATATATATTCCACAAAATTTGATAAGCATCTTTTTCTTTCCTTTTATTTTTTAATTATTATAATCTTTTAATCACTTTTATTTTACCAGAATTAAAATAAAAAACCAATTTAATCATTTTTTTTTTTCATTTTACACCTTTCATTCTTAAAAATTAAATAATAAATATATTAATATTTACTTTCTAATCATATATATTTAACTATATATTTTATAATAATTACAATTTAATAAATAAATATTAATACCTATTAATATTTTTATCCAGATTATAAATATAACAACCTCATAATTTTTCAATATAAATTTGA
Source organism: Pinus taeda (assembly GCA_000404065.3). Lineage (NCBI taxonomy): Eukaryota > Viridiplantae > Streptophyta > Pinopsida > Pinales > Pinaceae > Pinus > Pinus taeda. Next base: position 189,715 of record APFE030047525.1, on the reverse strand, counting down.
TTTCTACTTTACTTTCCACGTATAACAAATTCAAATTCATTTGCTGTGTTCAGTATTTATTCTCGATCCCTATATCCCTTATATGCTTTCATCCATTATTAAACCTAAAATAAAATAAAATATTAAAATTTAAACATTATTTTGAGTCTTAAAATAAAGTTTATATATTTTTAATGAAAACTTTTCACGCCATTATAAAAAATGAACTAGTCATAAACATGTAGAGTACAAGCTACTTGGACCTCAAACTGATTAAACTGAAAGGTGTCTCCAGAGGTAGTAATGGGCACCATGAATTTGAATGTAATGAAGGTAGGTGCACAATCTCAACAACCATTTTTTAAGTTAATAAATAAATAAACCGAAGGAGACGTATTACTAATAAAAAGAACATTCAACAACGATGATTAAACAGACCGCTACACCATACATTTTTCTGATTTGACTTATAAATGTGTCCTTAAATCATGTTGTAAATAAAAATGACCATGTAAGTTTTGTGGCCTCCTCCAAACCCCGTATTCTGTTCAGCTGCGTACATCCCTCTGCCGACGAGTACCACAAAGATGTCAACAATTCCATACTTTGGCACTTCGTCTAACTGAGCGCGCCCACTAACATTTAACATCTGAAGTTTTATGGCCTGCTCCAAACTCGGTATCCTCTTCAGTTGTGTACGTCCCTCTGCCTACAACATTTAACATCTGAAGTTTTATGGCCTGCTCCAAACCCGGTATCCTCTTCAGCTGTGTACATCCCTCTGCCTACAAGTCCTCCAAAGATGTCAACAATTCCATATTTAGCTGTTCATCTAACTGAGCGCACCCAACAGTTCATAAGCACACCCCATTTAACAGCCAAAGCTTTGGGGCCTTCTCCAAACCCCGTAACCTCTTCAGCTGCGTACATCCCTCTACCGACAAGGCCTCCAAAGATGTCAATAATTCTAGACTTGGCAGCTCATCTAACTGAGCGCACCCACTAACATTTAACTGCTTAAGTTTTGTGGCCTGCTGCAACCCCCGTATGTTCTTCAGCTTGGCACATCCATTTGCCCACAACCCTTCCAAAGATGTCAACAATTCCATACTTGGCAGTTCATCTAACTGAGCGCACCCAGCAACAATTAACATCTGAAGTTTTGTGGCCTGCTCCAAACCTGGTATCCTCTTCAGCTGCGTACATCCCTTTGCCCACAACTGCTCCAAAGATGTCAACAATTCCATACTTGGCAGTTCATCTAACTGAGTGCACCCATTAACATTTAACATGTAAAGTTTTGTGGCCTGCTCCAAACCCCGTATCCTCTTCAGCTGCGTACATCCCTCTGCCGTCAAGGCCTCCAAAGATGTCAATAATTCCATGCTTGGCAGTTCATCTAACTGAGCGCACCCATTAACATTTAACATCTGAAGTTTTGTGGCCTGCTCCAACCCCCGTATGTTCTTCAGCTGCGTACATCCCTCTGCCGCCAAGGCCTCCAAAGATGTCAATAATTCCATACTCGGCAGCTCATTTAACTGAGCACACCCACTAACATCTAACCTCTGAAGTTTTGTGGCCTGCTCCAACCCCCGTATGTTCTTCAGATTCGCACATCCATTTGCCCACAACATTTCCAAAGATGTCAACAATTCCATACTTTGGCAGCTCATCTAACTGAGCGCACCCACTAACATCTAACCTCCGAAGTTTCGTGGCCTGCTCCAACCCCCTTATGTTCTTCAGCTTGGCACATCCATCTGCCCACAACCCTTCCAAAGATGTCAACAATTCCATTCTTGGTGGTTCATCTAACTGAGCGCACCCCTTAACATTTAACGTCTGAAGTTTTGTGGCCTGCTCCAAACCCCGTATCGTCTTCAGCTGCGTACATCCCTCTGCCCAGAAGTGCTCCAAAGATGTCAACAATTCCATACTCGGCAGTTCATCTAACTGAGCGCACCCACTAACATCTAACATGTGAAGTTTTGTGGCCTGCTCCAAACCCCGTATCCTCTTCACCTGCGTACATCCCTTTGCCCTCAACTCGTGCAAAGATGTCAATAATTCCATATTTGGGAGCTCATCTAACTGACCGCACCCACTAACATCTAACCCCCGAAGTTTTGTGGCCTGCTCCAAACCCCGCATCCTCTTCAGCTGCGTACATCCCTTTGCCCTCAACCCCTCCAAAGATGTCAATAATTCCATATTTGGGAGCTCATCTAACTGAGCGCACCCACTAACATCTAACCCCCGAAGTTTTGTGGCCTGCTCCAACCCCCTTATGTTCTTCAGCTTCGCACATCCATCTGCCCACAACCCTTCCAAAGATGTCAACAATTCCATACTTGGCAGTTCATCTAACTGATCGCACCCCTTAACATTTAACGTCTGAAGTTTTGTGGCCTGCTCCAAACCCCATATCCTCTTCAGCTGCGTACATCCCTCTGCCCACAAGTGCTCCAAAGATGTCAACAATTCCATACTTGGCAGTTCATCTAACTGAGCGCATCCACTAACATTTAAAATCTGAAGTTTTGTGGCGTGCTTCAAACCCGGTATCCTCTTCAGCTGCGTACATCCCTGTGCCAACAAGGCCCCCAAAGATGTCAATAATTCCATACTTGGCAGCTCATCTAACTGAGCGCACCCAGAAACATTTAACTGTCCAAGTTTTGTCAGCTGGTCCAACCCCCATATGTTCTTCAACTGCGCACATCCATCTACGTCCAACTCCTCCAAACATAAAGGGAGCTGCAAAAAAGATATTTATATGTGGATTACGATTCTCATCTACTAAACATTTCAAATTATTCAGAGACGCTATTTTGATAATAACCACTAAACAGAAACGTTTATACAACAAATTTCAATTTACCTGTGATTCTTGTTGCCACAATGTTTCTAATTTATCCCCGGACACCCGAAGAAACTTTAGCTTCTTCATTGGAATCAGAGGAGGGAGAGATGAGTATGGACACTTGTTCCAGCGGAGCCATATGAGATTTGGCGACTTGGCGCTCTTCAGAATGCGTTCCAAGAGGGAACCTTCAGTATCAACAAGGTGTAACCTCGTCATTTGAATACAGTCAAAATCAACATCATCATGGTATTCGCTAAGAACCATTCTAATTCCCCGCACGGTTATTATTTCCTGCCCATCATAAAAAAATGATAGTGATTACAGGTTCATTCATTCTTGTAAGATAATGAACCCCAGTCTTTATTGAATAAAATAGAAAAGGATTTGAGGGATTGATTGCTTACAGTTGATTGCTGCACTAAGTCATCAAAATGCCAAAACCTAAGTGGTTGCTTAACACTGGCTTCACATATTGCAAGATCCCGTAGGTGATCATGCATACGTATCCTATTGGAGGAGTCTATTTCGACCAGACACTTGTTTTGTAGATTTTGTAATGTTAACCAGCCTCCCCATTTTGAGACGTTCCATATGCTAATGGCCATTTCCCTTCTTTGTCCAATGAAAAAACAAGCAATATCTAAGAATACTTGTTTTTCATCTTCATTCAAGGCTTCATAACTAATTTGAAGCCTTTTTTTAATGTCTTCAGGAAGTCTCTTTTGAAGTTGAACCAATTGCGCAGACCAATAAGACAGATCATTGTTTCCATGGAGAAGTCCACCGAACACTTTGAGAGATAGAGGCAATCCATCACAGGCATTTACGAAGTCCTGGGCCAAGTTTTCAAATCCTGGGAGTGGATCGGGCTGACCGAAAGCATGCTGGCAAAAGAGCTTGAGTGAGCGTTCTGTACTTAGCCCGCCTAACTTGTAAATTAATGAGTTTTCGACCCCTGATCTCGTGAGAACATCCTTATCTCTAGATGTAATCAATATTAAGCTATCTGAATGGATACAAGTTCGATCTGGCACAAGTTCATCAATCTGATCTACGGTATCTACATCATCTAAAACTAATAAAATCTTGTGAGAGAGGAGATGTGTTTTAAGCATTTGTATACCTTCAGCTTTGTTTTCTATCTGCAGATCTGACCCAGTCAAGCTCCTAAGAAGTTTTCTCTGCAATATTATTGAAAAGCCTTTAACTACATTTTCTCTTACATCATCTAAAAAGCAAAATCCGGCATAACCTGCACTCTCCCTATTGAAGGATTGTGAACTCTTCATTTTCCTATTGTAGAGTTCTTTTGCAAGGGTTGTTTTTCCTACACCACCTAACCCAACAATCCCTACGACCTGAACTTTTCTTCCACTCTGTGGATGCTGCAATAACACTTGATTTTCAAAATCGCTAACTTTTTCTTCTAAACCGGTTGGATATTTGCCTACATGCAATGGTTTATTCACATTTCCCAACACCCATTCAACCACCTTATGTAGCAAGAGGCCCTCGTCACTGGCGAAAAACAATATAACCAGTGAGAAACATAGTATGTGCATATCTATCAATATAAAGTAACAGAAACACCGGGAAGGATGTTTGAATGCTTACTTGTTACACGCCTGCAGCTCGAAACCGGTTATGCCGGAAACTTTAGAAAGAGCATTTCGCCACTCTTCAATAGTGGCTGCATTATGTCTCAGTTTCTTTTGACGAGATTGAGGATCACATATCCAGCGCAGAACATTTATCCAATATTCAATAGAAAAAACACTTCTCTCAGTTTGAGCCTCATACTCCGTCTTCTCTCCAAGTTTCTTCAGGGATTGTGCATACACACTATCTTTGCCCTGGGTCCATCTAAGATCAGCGGGTTTCACTTGGTAAAACACAGGAACTATTTTAGCCCCTGACTCCAGCATCATTAGAAGCTCATTTAGACACCAGGTTGAGTCAGCGTATCCGGCCGAAAAAATAGCAACGTGCACAGAGGCTGCTCGAATAGCCCCTTTTATTTCAGAGTTAAAATACTCTCCCTGCCTTAATTCCTCCCGATCCAGAAAGACCTTCAATCCGTATGAAGTAAGCCGAAAGTAGAGATGACTCGCTAAGGTATTTTTATAGTGCGTATACTTAAATATAATTTTTATATTTTTTATCAAGCAGATATAATTTTTATATTTTTTATCAAGCTGAAATCATTGAGAACGTCATAATTTCTAATATAATATTTAGTATTTTGGTCAACATAAACTGAACGTAACATGTGAAAGCAATTGAGCATCCTGATATTTCAAAATATATATACGTAAATACACATTGCTTAAATATAATTTTTATTTTTTCTATCAAGCTGACATAATTGAGAACGTCATAACTTCTAAATATAATATTTTGTGTTTTGGTCAATAGAGGTTAAATCTTTTTTTATTAATGCGACGAACAATGGAGTAGCTGACGTAATCGAGAACGTCATAACTTTTAAATATAATATTTAGTGTTTTGGTCAATGGAGGTTAATTTTTTTTTATTAATGTGATGAACAACGCAGTTTTAGTGCACGCTAATATGCCATTAGTTTATATCCATGATGTGATTATGTTTCGATTTATGGTTTTAAATTGTGTTTTTATACTATGAAATTATATTTATATGATAATAAATCATTTTCAGATATTAATTTAATTGCCAAGGATTTTTAATTTTATTTAATATCAAACTGATTTTAATTTATTACAAGATATAGTTGGAGTTGTTTTTATAATGATAGTGGAAGTCAAGTTCATTAAGATGTTTATCTTTTAAGTTGATAATATTATTGTTTTTAAGCCAAAAGCCATGAAGATCTTTACTGATAGCTTAAAATTATTATTGATTATTGCTTCAGGACGGGTATGACTTTAAATACCGACAAGACTAAAGTCATGATAATTAAAACCAAAAAGATTAACCATGATAATTTCATCTATGATAACAATTACTTGGAGAAAGTTCCTTTATACAAATATTTAGGCATTCACATTCGTCATTAACTCAATTGGAATTGCAACACTGAGAACATGATTATTGAGGCTATAAAGCTTTTATGAGCCTCAAAATAGTTGTAAGTCAACTAATCTTTAAGCTTGGAGTAAAAAAATGTTCCTCTTTGAGACTCTTGTCATCCTTATTATTTTATATGGCTATGAGGTTTGGGGTTGTATATCTAGATAATCGTGGAGGAAGATCGAGCTAATCCAAAAGCAATTTATAACCTACAACTTCACGATTAAAGGAAATACTCCCTATATTGTCCTCTTCATTGAAGCTAGTCTTTACCCATTGAAAGCAAGTTATGTTTAGGTATATGATACATAAGGAGAAGCTTTACAACACGGAAGCCACAAGGTTCCCCAAAATGGCTTCTAACTCTAGCGATAACCACCACCTCCAACTCAAGTGAGGATCGCACAAGCATCCCAAGTCTTGGTTCAATCATTGAGGGATAAAGGAGAAGATAATACTAGAGAATAAGGATAATATTAAAAATACCATTACTTCGAAATTTAAGGATAAGTTGTGGGATGATAAGGAGTTAGAGGGGAAAAGGAAGCTAAGGTATTATAAGGAGGTGAATAACCCCACTCTTGCTAACTAGAATTATCTTTCTATCTAGACTATTGCTAAGAAGAAAATGAACATTGCAAAGACAAGAACTAATTCTCATGTCCTCCAAAGTGAAATTGAGTGTTGGTTTATCCTCAAAATGCCTTGGGATGAAACAATCTATCACCTTTGCGATATTAAGAGGGTTGAAGATGAAAAACATTTCTCTTGGACTGCCTTACTCTTACTCACATTCGTTCTCATTTCCAAAACATTTACCACACTACCAACCTTCTTGACTTGTTAAGTCAGTAGAACCATAGTGACCTAGGAACATTTCTTTCCCTTCTTTTTTATTATAGAAATAAAATATTAAAGAGTCTCAATTAATCTCTTACTTTCTTAAGGTCTAATAGATCAAAATAATTTTAGTGGATGTTAATCATCATCATCATCAAATGTAACAATGTTAGTGATTGAGGAGGATCTCGAAGAAACTCGTTAACCCAAGAAAATCTCAAAGTTTGGTGAATGTGTAAATGATTAATACTTTAGGCGGGTTTAAGTGCTCATGTTTTTTTCATTTAATTTGTGAAAATAGAAATTAGTTTTGTGTGAAAATCCACCTCACAACTACTTTTCCTATTCTCAATGAGAACTTGAGAGTCTCATGAGCTTCATTGAGAGTCTTATGGATGATTTGAGATTCTTACTTCATTTTTCCATTGAGTCGTTGTACATCCAAATTTAGTGGATCGTCTCCTTAAAAAGATTGTAGATCCTCTTTTTGTGGATCTAGTTGTAATAGCACGGGTTAAAAGATCATGTGATAAAAGTTAATAAAGGTGAAATAAGACCACGGGTAAGGGACACTTATTCCAAGCTGAATGTTGGGAAAAAATATCCTAGTGGGCATCACCTGTTATGTTTTATGGCTAAGGGGAAATTGGCAAAGGCAATGGCTAAGGCTTTGGAAAGGAAAAAATGTATTTTTGGCACATTATTTATGAAAATAATGGAAATTAGGAGAAAAGGAAGGTTAAAGGACACAAGTTGCATGCGAGGAGGAAAATGAAGGAAAATAATGGAAATTGAAGAAATTTGAGGCCTCATCAACAAAAAGACCTCAAATCATTAGTTGGTAGATTTTTGTTGACCTTTTTTCAATTCAGTGTTAGAATTTGTCTCAAAGAGGAGAAGGCACCAAGAGGAGAAAGAACGTAAGAAATCAAGGAAAGGAAAGGAAAATCAAGGAACGGAAAGGAAAAGTAAAGAAGAACAAGGAAAACAAAGGAAGACAAGGATCAAACAACTTCAATGGGAATACTTGCAAGTAACAGGTTGCATGTATGATTTCCTAGTTGGTTTTGACATGCATGGTATGTGCATGTTAGTATATGGTTTTTTTGTTATCATTGGCATGGATTTTGTTGGGATTATATAGTGGATTTTATCCTAGCCTTGCTAGTTCCAGATAGCCATGGTGTGATGGGATTGTTCTTAGTTTGAGCTTTGGATTGTCCAATTGTTTCAGAATCCAGGGTGAGGTGGTCTCAGGAAAATTCCCAAAGGCCTAGGAATCCCTTGGTTGGTAATGGTGGGATACATAGTAAAGCTTGAGGGTGGAGATAGGAAAATTCCTTAAGGATGGTGAAGAAATTCTCAGGCATTCAAGCTCGATTCGGTTTTGTGATCTCGGCATCTGTTTAGGTGTGGTCATGATATGGAGAGGGTGGATGTGGTTTAACCTCTAGATTCCCTTGGTTGTCTTTGGATTGGTTTATCCCATGAGATCCCACATTCATGCTTGGAATATGGCACGGGGGTGATTAGCTGAAAGAAAGATATGGTTCAGCTAATCTATGGTCAGGTGAAATGTGGAAGTCCTGAACCTGGCTGGTAATTTCCTATGGCTAATTTAAGCTAAGTTTCTCTTGTTTTTTGTAAGGAAATGTATTGGTTATTATGTGGATTTAATGTTGTTCTCTTATGGTTATTTATTTGGCTATATGCTGGTTATAAGCACGGTTTTATAACAGATCTCAGTCATGGCTCTATTCATGTTTTTAATTGTAACTAATTGAATAATGAGTGCTAGACTTAATTGATGTTATGAAAGCTAATGAGAGAAGGTAGTAATCCTTCTCGTTAAACCTTAGATAAGTTTTTAGTCCCTTATGTTCAAACTTGCATTCATGTCCTGTAGGTTACATATCTACCAAGTGTTTGACATAATGTCAGTCCCAGTTGAGGATGGTCAAGTCAAGTCTTGTTTCCAGTTTTGGTCTACGAGCATCGCCTTCATGTCTTTTATGAGTTTTGGAAGTTTCATAGCTTTATAGAAAGAGGATAAGCCCCAACCCTAGAAAGTAGCCTTAATTATCGTAGTGGACAGCATAACACTGGCATAAAAAGGCCACAGTCACACTCATATAGTCCTATGAGAGCGACTGGGAACCCGTAGTTGCATGGAGGCCTTGGCAAGGGAGCGACTGGGGATATAGGTCAAGGAAAAGGTGAGTTGTCTCAAGAATTGGACATCTGGAGGGGTTGGGTTACTTCTGGGGGTCCTGTGGCACTTGAGGGAAGTCAGTAAGGTCTAATTGTGTCAAATCCATTTCCTTGAGGTCGTTTAGGATGTTGAGCCATATCATAGTAACCCTTCATCTCGTGTTTACCCTAGGTAAGCTGTTGAAAGTGTATAGAAGTGAGAGGAGGTTACATTACAATGTGGTATCAGAGTGGGTTGTGCTCTTTTCGGGTCATATATGATACAACAGGGTGGTATCAAAGCATGGTTTCACTTTATTTGGGTAAGTATAATGTTTTCAAGGTTATGGTTGTCATGAAGATCTGGACCAGTTTTCGTTCGTGATAAGGGCTATATGGGAAGCGCAGGGAGTCATGGACGACAATAGAAAGAAAGCAACGCTGGTTAGCGCTCTGTAGGATCGCGCACTGACTTGGTACATTAAGCATTCCAATGAAAATCCAAATGTAGGGATCACGGATATCCAAGCTGCACTGATGATATGAAAATCACTCTTGAGTGATCTCAGTTCAACAATTAATGAATGAAGGTATTACAGACTCATGTGCTGGTGTGTGTTTGTTTCATTTTAAGAAATAGATCGATCAGATTGCAAAACACACAGACACTGGAAAATGGAAAACAGTAAGAGAAACATAACAAGCAAATATAAGAACACAACAAATTAATAAGGAGTTCACCCTATCCTCTAGGGCTACATCTCCAGTCCAGTTTTCAATGGTCACCTTCTTTTATTGTGTCTTTAAAGCAGAGAATTACAATGAGGAGCTCACTTGGAGTCTCCTGAAATAGATAATGTTTGGTAGGGTGGTTCTTAGATCCCCCAAGCCACTAGAGTGCACAGACTCTTCTCCTTACCAGACCTTGACCTCTCTGGTCTTTAATGGGAGGAGCCCAATGTGGTGCTCAATTCCTGACAGATCCTCTCCGGGATTGCTTGAACCTCTCAAGCTTTTTGTCTGCTCGATGCTGCCTAAGGTCAGCTCGGCTCTCTGTTTTCTGCTTCTTGCTTCACTGTCTTTTCTTTGCTCTCGCTTTCTCTGTCTTCGTTTTCTTCTCTTTTGTTTGTTCTGTTCTCTGTCTGTTCATGGCTTTAAAGCCAATCTGTCTTTGACTGTTCACTTCCTCTTCCGCCCCTTCGGTTTGCCTGCTACTATTCTCTTGGAGTTCCCTACCTCTGCGTCACGTCAACGGCTCACAGGGAGTGGCCACATGTCCTCTCACGAATTGCGCTAGCTCTTCCTCGTCGATTCGGTACTTTTGATTACGTTGTGCAATGACTCATCCGCCAACTCAGTGGTCACATCGGACTTCAAACTCTGATATGTCACAGCTTAATCCCTTGTCAAATCCGGTTTCTCCATTAGGCGCAATCTCCGTCGTCAGATCTAGGGCCCCCAGATCCTACGACATTCGCTCATTTCACGCGGTTGACTTGCTCGACCGTTAGCGCGCAATGAGAGGTGGTTTTCTCTCTCATCTGCCGGACACGCGTCGGGCACTGAATGGAATCATTCGTTTTTAGCCAAATCTGCTTACTGCCCAAGGATGCCCCCGATATACTGTTGATTTTGGAGCACGGGACCCACCTTTCACCTTAGCACTTTCCCCATGGTTTTCCCGACTTCCATGCGACCGAGTGCTCGGGGCCTTTCCTTCTCGAGGGGTTTTTCACAACGATGCGCGATTATCGGCATCAGAAATGGCCTCCGTTTCCCAATCCAGGCTTCCCAAGTGCTAGTTTTGCCTCCTGCGCGATCTCTATGGGCCTTGGTCAGCACGCTTTGACCGAGGTCCTCGTCGTTCCTTGCTAGCTGCAAACTGCCACTGTCTAGAGGTCTTCCTGATCGCTTTGTGCTCATAAATCCGAAGTCTTTCCTATTTTGATACATTCATGGCACTTTGATAATCTTCATGGATCCAATTCAGATCACAGCCTCCCTACTAAAAAAACTTTTGGACCACCAAAAGTTGGTTTTCAAGCATCGACTAAGTGAGGGTACAATTGTCTCAATTGTCCCATCTCTATCCACTTTGCACTGCTCGGCTTTGAACCCTTGAGTCCAATTCTGAGGTACTCAACGTCTCCTCTGCGCATCATCCTCACCTTTCTGTCCAAAATTGTGTCTTCCTTCAATTCATTAAGATATTCAGGTAGCAAGTCATCAATAGAAGGCAATTGACTCGGCTCTTCGGGATCCTCAATTAGTGAAGGTTTAAACAATCTCAAGCAATCTACATTTACGACTGAGTAAATGTGCATGTAAGCTGGCAGATCAAGGTGAAAAGCATTTTCACCAATCTTCTTAAGTATCTTGAAGGGTCCATACCTGATAGGCTTTAGCTTTTTACCTTCATCTTGCATCTTGTCCTTGCTGATATACAGCCAGACTTGGTCACCAACTTGGAAACTATGCTCCATCTGATGCTTGTCATGCCTTGCCTTGTATTTGGCTTGGCTCTTTTCCAGCTGTTCCTGTACTGCTTGGTGGATCTCTTGGATTTGTTCAATGAACCTAGTTGCCCTGTCCACATCACTGTGTCCCTCAACTGTGGTGTCTTTACCAAAGACAAAATCCAAAGGAGGCCTTGGTGTGAAACCAAAACAAGTCTCAAAAGGAGATCTTTGTGTAGAAGAATGTTTTTCTCTGTTGTAAGCATGCTGCACATAACACAAATGTTCATCCCAAAGCTTAGGATGTTTGCTGCAATATCCTTTGAATAACTGGATCACTGTCCTGTTAACTACTTCTGTCTGGCCATCAGTTTGTGGATGGAAAGCTGTGCTTTTCTTCAGTTTGGTGTCCATCAGTTCCCACAGACTTGACAAAAACTTCCCCACAAATTGGGTGTCTCGATCAGATACAATGGAAGTGGGTAATCCAAAATGAACCCATACATGTTCAAAAAACAGTTTTGCAGTTTGTTTAGCTGTAATATGTTTATTACAAGGTATCAAAATACACATTTTGCTGAACCTATCCACAACAACA
>APFE030047525.1:66194-168486 GCA_000404065.3 Pinus taeda | reverse complement strand
AGAATTGTGCAAGATCTGTCATGTAAGTGCAGACTGACAATAAAAGGGTGGAACAGATCCATATGTTGTTTTTCCATTAACTTCTGGACCAAACAGCAGCTCAGGGGTATCATCTAAAACATTTACATCATCCTTGACCTCTGGCATTTGAAGTGACCTTTGAATCTGTTGCCTATACACGTCATGTTTGGCAAGTTCTGAAAGGGGGATGGATATCTTAAGTTTTCCAATCTCTGCTTTTAAATTAAATGGTTTCTCTAATGGAATCTTTGCGTTAGTAATAGCAGATTTCTCCTTTTCAAGACTACTTTCTGTGTTTTCCTTTTGAGTGTCTGCGTTATGGTGAATAACAGTTTGTGGTCTTTTTGTTTTGGGAAGATTTTTGGGATTGTTGTTCACATTTTCTTCCGAGGAAGAAGGAGGCAAAGGCTAATCAATAAGAGGTTGTATGTTTGTTATATCCTCTACGGTCACTTGATGTGGGTTTGAGACAGTTATATCAACTGGTTCTGTTATGACAACCTTGCCTTTAATCTTGTTGGGTTGTTTGTTGTCTTTTGTTTTGCTTGGTGCAGGGATATCAATGTTTCTTGTTCTCAGCTTATATTGTTTGTGAACCTTATACACAGCGGAATCATAGCCTTGTTTAAAATCAAAAGACTCTCCCGACTTGGTCTGAAATTGATTTATATCCTGATAGTCTTGGTCTTCTTGAGTCAGAAAAATTTGTTGCTCATTTTTTGAATCTATCAAGTTCATGTGAGTCTCTTCTGTGGGCTCACTAGAAGTGGATGCCTTTGTGTAGTTTTCTTGGAAAGGAGGTCTTATATCATGGTCTGGGCTAGATCTAGCAGCGTTTGTGTTAGGAGCTTTCCTAAAATTTGGGTTCCTTATGGTGTTGGGCTGTTGTCCTTCCCATGATGATTTCCTTTCAACACTCTCTACTCTTTCTTCCAGCCTATGCATGCCATTGATAATAGCATCTAACTTTTGGTCTAAGGCTGAGGGTTCTTCCTTAAAGGTAGTTCTTCTCTCGTTTCTAGCTCTGTTTCTTTTGGCAATTAGGTTTGCCTCCACACTAACAGCAACATTTTGCATCTCTGCAAGGCTTTGAGGGGCTCTTTCCCTTAACTAATAAGCCATTTCAGCATTAAAACTATCAGGAAATTTGTACAAAGCAAGATCAGGTGGAGGTCTTAAGTTCTGTGGTATTGCATTATAAACGTTATTAAACCTTGCACAGTAGTCCAAAACAGTTTCCTGAGGGCCTCTTTTGATAGTGCCATACTCAGATAATATGTGCAAGGGGTCTTTCTTTTTCTCCCATCTGTTGATAAATGACTAATATAAGGCTTCAGGGTCTGCTATGGAATGGGCTGGGAGCGCTCTAAACCAGGTCCTGACATCACTGGTCAAACTTTGGACAAAAATCTTCATCCTCACACTATCATCATCAATCTCATAACTCTCAAAGTAGTCCTGCATTTTATTTGTGTGCTGAAGGGCTGTGCGGGCATTTGTGCCATCAAAATAGGTTATTTTGGTATGATAATCCTGAGGCATAGCCCCGGGATTAGCAGGAAGCTGTAAAGGTGCATATCTATTAGCCATATTAACGGGGATAAGTGGAACAACGGGGATAAGTGGAACAACTGGGGTAACTGGGATAATAGGAGTGGAAGCGGTGGTATGTGTAGTGAAAGGAGGTGTGGAAACGGAACTTGGGGAAGAAGATGGAGGTCTTAAGTTCTGTGGTATTGCATTATAAACGTTATTAAACCTTGCACAGTAGTCCAAAACAGTTTCCTGAGGGCCTCTTTTGATAGTGCCATACTCAGATAATATGTGCAAGGGGTCTTTCTTTTTCTCCCATCTGTTGATAAATGACTGATATAAGGCTTCAGGGTCTGCTATGGAATGGGCTGGGAGCGCTCTAAACCAGGTCCTGACATCACTGGTCAAACTTTGGACAAAAATATTCATCCTCACACTATCATCATCAATCTCATAACTCTCAATGTAGTCCTGCATTTTATTTGTGTGCTGAAGGGTTGTGCGGGCATTTGTGCCATCAAAATAGGTTATTTTGGTATGATAATCCTGAGGCATAGCCCGGGATTAGCAGGAAGCTGTAAAGGTGCATATCTATTAGCCATATTAACGGGGATAAGTGGAACAACGGGGATAAGTGGAACAACTAGGGTAACTGGGATAATAGGAGTGGAAGCAGTGGTATGTGTAGTGAAAGGAGGTGTGGAAATGGTACTTGGGGAAGAAGATGATGAACAAGGGGAAGTAGGGTTTGAACGAAATAAAACTTTGACAGGGGTTGAAAAACCACTAGGCTGAACTGTTTCAGGACTAGTATCCGCAAAATCTTCTTGATGCTCTTGTTTTCTAAGGATCTTAGGGATTATATTGGGATTTTCAAAAACAACTGGGGGATTTGGGTCTAGATTTGATCTTGTATGACGCGAATTCTTTTTGGGAGCCAGCTTCTAACTTGTTTTTTTTTTTGGGGAATTTTTCTAACAATACAGGTTAAACAGAAACTTTTAAAGATCAGTTTCTTCCTCTGCGGAGCTTCAGACTGGTTTTGTGAGATTATTTGAGGAGTTCCCCAGCGGAGTTGCCATTATGTTAACACTCAGGTTGTCCCTAATCTCCTGAAGGGATACAACCGAGGTAACCACAAACCAATCTTTGGATTGCAGGTTCTAGCCCACCTGCAATCAGAGAGGGCTCTCTCTTAATGATTTAGCTTTGTTGATGATGATTTTAGGCTAGTTATTGGGTTTAATGGGTTTTGTTTATGTTTGGATGGTGTTTGGATGGAAGGAGGATGCTTTCAGGTAGAGAGGCATGCATAGAGTGATAAGTTTCAAACCATTGGGCATGGATTCGAGGAGCAAAACTACTGGTGCGTTTTCTTGGTCACAAGAGGAAAGAGGGGCAAGGTAGTTGTTTATGAAACAAACTTGAGGTTAAATGAGGATGGATTGCAGGCTAAGGAATGAGAGGCAACAAAGAATCTCTCAAACAGGTTAGCAGAGGGAAGATAAACAAGCCCTATCTGGGAGCAGCTAAGAATTCCCAGGTAACAGTCATTTATATGTGAGATAGATAAAACATGAGCCATAAGGAATTCATATTTATGCCTAAATCAAGAGGAAAACATTAAGAAGCCACAGAAACTGAGCATAGAGTGCAGCTAAGCAAATTCTAAACCAGACTTTTGTTCTGCAACTTAAGCATATGTGAAATTGAAAACATCAAAGATAAGGAATACTTATTGATTCATAAAACAACACAGGATTTCCCTCATTCAATCTTCAGAAGCATTAATGACACATCAGACAGTTCATTTTCCAAGCTCGTAAGCAGTCTTTGATTACAGAAATTTTCAGATATACAGTGCGAGTCTCTCCTTAAGTAAAATAACCAACTAACAATCACCAACCCTCATTACATTGTTCAGGGCCGTATATATAGGTAAAATATCCAAAAATATTTATTACAGCCGACCTAAACAGGTCTGCGAGAAAAAAAATTTAAACCTAAACTTGTGCTGAAATTAAATGCAAGTAAATATCTCTTAAGTTGCACCAGAGGTCGCTGGATCAAAAATGAGTTAATGTGGTGTCCTCTGTGGCTTGGTGCAGTGCTTCTGCAATAACTGTGCTTTGATTTTTGGTCCACTGATCTTTATGTGACTTTGATGTGCAGTGACTGTGATTTGAGTGTCTTTAAATGGCCTTTATTGTTTCGCTGACTTTGTTGGAGGCTCCTTTAATGTTGTCCTGCTTCGGGCCGCTGATAGATCTTCACTGATACACTTTGCCGCAACACTGATACTCTTTGGCATTAAATTGGGCTTCATTTCCCCTGATACTCTTTGATAATTGAATCGGGACACTCTCTCTCTCTCTGCTAATATGCTAAAAACTGCAAAATCGGGCCTTTTCTGCCCTTTTCGGCGTAAAACGGCTGCGGAATCAAAAAGATTCCCCAAAGATTCCCCATTTTGGCCCATTTCCCATAGCGATGCGCGATTAGCGCTAATTGCGCATCGAAAACTGCCTCTGTTTTTCATTCCGGGCTTTTGAAGCTTTGATTTTGCACTTGTGCGTTTTTTCAGCTGCTGACGTCAGCATGATGTCAGCGGTATGGTGGATGACGTCAACATGACGTCAGCAGTGGGACCCCCTTGTACGGTGATGACATCAGCAGGGTGACTTTGCAGTACAGTAGGGTGATGACGTGGCAGGGACACGGTGGCAGGGTAATGTCAGCAAGGCGCACGTAGGAAGGGGTGAGTTGGCAGCAACTTGGCGGGTGACGTGGTGCTTACGTCATGCCAGGGGAGGGTGGTTTCTGGTTTGTGGCACACCGCTTTTGCGCCTAGGTGGTATTGACAGGGGGGGCTTCGCCACAGCCGGGAGGGCGACGCGTGGTGGGAGTATGACGGCAAAACCGCCGATGTCCCGGGTGCTAACCTTCGGCATGTCGGGGCACAAAAAGACCCGCCCACTGCAGATCTCGGGCTCTGGCGATCAGACGGCTGGCGGATAAGACGAGGTGGCGGATGGATAAGGAGGGGCCCCGCGCGCCAATTAATTTTGTTATTTCATTCGGCGGGGGTAGAAAACTTTAGAGAAGTGGGTTTTTTGGGGTTAAACATTGCGCGGGGTCAAATATTTACATGCGTGACCTTTAGGATAGGGGCGGAATGTGGGTTTTTATGCATAGGAATGAGTCCCAATGCATTTGGAAGGGGTTTTTATAAACAACATGAGGGTTCTTACTAAGTTTTAGGAAAACTTAGTAATTCCCAAGGGATACTTATGGTTATTTTTCAACCAGGGGGAGGGGATAAGTATATAGGGGAGTTATTTAACATATTTTAAAATAGGGGAAGGGGAAATAGATAGGGAGCTATATAGTAAAGTTAGTGGTTAATATGATCATGATGAGAAAGCGCTAAGTATGTGAAACTTAGGCTATTAGGGGAAAATGATTCATGAATGGAGTAAGAACATTCCTTGAGTAAAGCATATCTTTACCAAGGCAAATGATATGAAAATGATGAAACTGAGAGATATCAAGCAGATCTTGACCTTTTTGAGGAAGTTAGTGAGTGATTGAGGAAAGAAGAAGAAGGAGAAGTTAGACATGCCTCGCTTGAGTCCTTCAAATGGAAACTACCTGATAATTGTGATTTGAAATAGATATGACACTTGAAAACATGAAACTGATCACAAATCAACATTCTGCAACCTCAAAGCTACCTACCCAGCGTACTTACCTAGCATTTTTTCTTCTTTTTGGTTTGGGTGCACTTAGACTTGCAGACCCAGCTTTTCAACTTTTCTTCTTTTTCTGTCTTCCTATCTACCTCTACACTTATTTCATCCAGGGCTCAGATTAGGCTATTGAGCTCCCTTGCTTCTCTACCTATCTAAGAATCTACCAAGATTAAGCTGTTTGGACATATATTCATTCTCTATATTCTAAAATAGGAAATTGGAACCTAGGGAGACCAAGATTAAACTGTTTGGACCTCCCTTTAACTGAAAATTCTTCAAAAATGAAATAGTACATCAAAATTGGAACACAGCAGTGGCACCTGAACTGGCACACTCTCATGGCATCCTTCTTTGGCCTCTGTAGCAAATATGGAACACTGCAGCGTGCAAAGTATGACATATTTGGCATGTAAAAATTTCAATCATGAAAGATGAGTAACTTGCTGTAGCAGGAGGCTAACAACTATCATAGAGGTTATTCCATGCATGGATACTGCCACACAACTTAGTCATAAAAACAATACCATTAGAGGAATTATTGTTATCACTGTCATCAAGAGTACTATAGACATATTGTTATCATTGTCATCAAGATTATTATTGTCATTGTCATGTCATGGTCGCTACCATATCAAAGGCCACTATCATGTCAAGATTACTTCCATATCAAATGTCACCGCCATACAAGGTTACTTATCATATCGAAGGTAACTTTGTCAGATATCATTATCATAATTTCCATAAACACAAGTATCACTACCATAGATCTTGTCCCTCATCACTTTCATGATAAACAACACATAGAGATACATGTGAACCACATAAATAGAATGTGAGCCACTGAGATACATATGTGAGCCACTGTGATAGAATGTGAGCCACAAAGATCTGTATGCGAGCCATTGTTATAGAATGTGACCCACAAATAAGAAATGCAAACCACAAAGAAAAGATCTGAGTAACAGAGAATAGTGTAAGCCACTGAGATAGAATATGATACAGGAGCATCATGCTTCCAAAATAAATGTATATATGGTAGACCTAGGGGTTCTTTTGTTACCTAGGAAGTTGGTTTCCTAAGGCTTGATTAATTGTATTTTCCTAATTCTTGAGTGGATTTATGTGAGAGACATAGGATAGATTTAATTCATGTATTTAATTGTAATTGTTCTCGAATGTAGGAGAACATGAGAGATTTAGGCTAGTTGAGATCTCATAGGGATTATGAATCCTAGACTTAGGATTTAGTTGATGATTTTGTGGATTTAGAGGATTCTTAGTATTTGGTTGAGAGGATTGAGAATTTGAACTAAAATTGGTTACAAAATCCATTTATAACAAAATCCATTTGTATAAATATTGTGAACATTAAGAGGTAAAGAGGTTAGATCAACGAGAAGGAGTGAATGCGTGTGAATGATGAAGAAAGAGAAAAGGCCATTTGATTGCATATCAGGCATGTATAATTAATAAATTACTTGGTGAATTTATAAACCAGAAACTTGGCAGTGTTTGCCACAAAAATCTGTGTATTATAATTGTGATATGTGGGTATTGATGAAGTCGTTATTTATGTGTTTGAATTGTGGTGATCAATGAAATCGTGTCTCTGTCTAGAATACAATTGAAATGAACTAGAATGTTGTGAGGGGATCGTTGGTTGCAATCAAAACCAAATCCTCTGTCCATTGGAGAATCTATAGAAACTATGAACTGATTGACTGGAGATTAAAGATTCCATGATCATGGTTGAGGAGGAGTGTTGAAAGGAGATTGAGGAAGGTTCTTGTAAGAGGAATTGATACAATCTGATGAAGGAATGGTCTATGCACATATAGGATACGTTGTATGTGAATTAAATAATCCTATGGAATTAGAGATTTTTTCTTTGTTGAAAGAGGATTATGTGTGTGAAAGAAGATCATGATCATTGATCACTGAAAGGATCAATGATCCGATCACAATAAAACATTGTAGAGGACAACTCAACCCTCACTGCAGCTGGAAGGAACGAGAGCCATTGGGTTAAATTGCTCTCAGATCTAGATCTTTGTCGTCGAGCTTGATCGTGTCCAGAGGACCTAGTATGTTGAGGTCGTGCACAATTGTTTCATCAAAGCTTAACCACAATCAAAAACCCACATGGATCTGGATGCACCTCGTTTTCTTTGGATATAATGCTCTCGAAACTATTATTGGGAAGCCCTCTCAATCCGAGATCTTTTAGCCAGGGAATTAGACATATATTCTCTTTCCCTTTGTTAATAAGAGGAGATCCACTTGATAGTGAGTCTGAGGGAGCTATGTGGGAAAGCAAGCTGTTACAGAGGAGGGTTAGAGCATAGGTGTGATTTCTGAGGTTTTAAACTGGCAAGATCTGAGATCTTCATCACGAGGAAATGACGTGTGAGCGTTGGAGGTTAAGCGTCAGGGCCAAGGTCGTGTCATGCTTTGAATGCACTGGTTATTGAATCCAATGGTCTTTTAATTAGGCCCCTACATCGGATGCTTGGTTCTGGTTGCTACTTTCTGATGGTGCTCAGACTTGGTGCTGTTGGGATTTTTTCCCAATAAATAAAAGCACATGGGGTTCTAAGGGCTTTAGACCATTTCTACACAAAGGAGCATCGGAGACTTTCACAGTGGAAGTGTTGATTGAAAAAAAATGGCATCATTTGGTATCAAAGCCAATACACTCCTTGGGAATTGTGTGACAAGCACATAAATTATTTTCCTCATTTAGACAAAGATTGATAGTTCCGACAGTGAATTGAGCGAGTTGCAGAAAAGGATGATCATAGTCGAGTAGGTTTTATCCTATGGTTACAGAGGTTGATTCTTGTGTAGCAGAGTAGCAGAGGATATTGCCTCTAGTGGAAGGAGTACAAGCATGATGAAGATTGAAGGAAAATTTATCACAAATTGTAGGATGTGATAATAAAGGGAGATTGTTTTATACTTTGGAAGTAGAACTGGATAGCAAAACATGGAATCTGTAACAGAGAAGACAGATGAAGAATAATTCTAGTAGTGTGTTTGATACTTAACATCTTTATGTTGATTTACAGCTGGTAGCAACTGTATGTTGAAAGAGTGTGTAGTGGAAGCATGGAGTTCATAGACGGAACTGCAGAACCAGATTTACAGAAATGGTGAAGACCTGAAGATAAGGAGATCCTAAAGACAGGTGACGTTGGGAAGATGGTATGCATAAGTTTTGACTGACTAATAATATTTTGCAGATTGAAGTAGATCAAAGGGAGTGCAAAAGTTGCATGTTTGCAGAAGAAAACCAGCCAAGAAATAAATTTATTACAGAGGTATGAAAGTTTGCAGTGGTTAAATGAGTGAAAAAGTCTGGCACAAGATTACAGCAATAAGACTGTAAGAAGAACTTTTGGAAGTTCTTAGAGATTATAGCAAGACCTTATTCCAGGTAAGGTTTGGAATAGATAGGGACAAAGGAGTCCTTAAGAGAAGTGAGTGCAGTAACCAGAGAAGAGAGCAAGATTGCTCAGTCCAATTTCTGAGAAAGAGAGGACTTGGAGACTAGGAAGAGGAGAAGCTTGGTGAGAAGATCAACTTAGTAGGAATTTGATTGGTTGCAGGTGCATAAGCTCACACAGAAGAGAATATGACTATGGAAAGTCATGTGGAAGGTTTAGAAGAAGGCTACAAGATGAAAAAGAAGGGTTCTAAAGAAATTTGCAAGAAACAGATGAATCAAGAGGAGCTTGACAAGGAGATTGCTGAGTTAAAAGAACAACTCGACGTAATGATGCTACTAGAGGAAAACCAAAGACAAGGTTGGGTCTTGAGGAAAAAGACAGTGAAGTGGTCTAAGTTACAGAGAAGGCTACAACAGAAGCAAGTGAAGAGGTTGGTGGAAAAACTCAGAGAAGTTGAGTTGGAAATGGAAGTTTCCATTTGTGAAGTAGAACGGGGTGAAGTTCTGGGTGAAGATAAAGAAGGGAAATCAGTTAAAAATCTCATGAACTATTGGGATAGTTCAAGGCAGCATGAGGAAATGTGGACAAAGGTAGCGGAAGAGGCTATAAAGCCTTATATTTTTTAATCTAATAATTTTGATGTGTTTGCAGGTTTTGCAGAGGATGGGCAATCTTTTGAAGTTGTCATAAAAATTGATGAAAGTGTGGAAGAAAAGAAGGATGAAGAGCACCTCTCAGAAGATAAAAATTCTAAAGCAAATTATGATGGAGGATGCCTCTTGAATGAGGGAAACATTGACCTGTTGTAGCAGAAAGAACTTATTGATGAATTGATATCTGGAGTTATTACAAAACAGGGACAATTCCTTGTGGAAGAAGGAGATGAAGTTTAGCCTGAAGAGCTGATATGTGAAAGATCAGTTGAGGTTGTTGAGCCTTATATTTTTCAAACTGCCAATTGGTGTATGAATACAGGGATTATAAGTGACAAAGTAGGATGGTTCTCAAATATTGTTCCATAGCATGGAGTTGATGAAGTATTTCTTTTTGAAAGCATAAGGAGAGAACAGAAACTTATTTCTGTGGAGATAG
The DNA here is from genome assembly GCA_000404065.3 of Pinus taeda. Taxonomy (NCBI): domain Eukaryota; kingdom Viridiplantae; phylum Streptophyta; class Pinopsida; order Pinales; family Pinaceae; genus Pinus; species Pinus taeda. The sequence goes on along the minus strand of APFE030047525.1, from coordinate 158,639 downwards.
CTGAAACAGAATTGTCTATGGAAGATAATCAGATTGAAGAACAACCACTGAACAATAGTTACCATATAAAGGATGAAGTTGGAAATGAAGAGCATTGTGATAAAATGCTCACTAAATGTGAAGAGGAGATTGAATTGCTGGAGAAGTTGCTAGGAGAATGTGGCAATAGAAAAGAAATGGTTACAGCAGTACCTGACAGTAGAAGAGAGTCTCTAATAGTGATGGACACAGGAGAATGTTTTAATTTACAAACCAATAGTTTGTTTGCAGGTACATTGAATAGAATTAATGAGTATGATGTTGTGATAAAATATATTGAACAGAGGTTATTTGGAGATGAGATAAAAGTTCAAAAGAAACAAGAGGGTAAGGATGTAAGGATGGTAGTAAGAATCCAACAACTCGAAAGTGAGGGTAACCAGCAGCAGATTAAAGGTAAACTTAAAGAAGAAACTATGTTAGCTGAAAATATAGTGAAGGATCATCATTCCATCATAATGATAGGCACAATGGAGATAACCATGGAAGCCGTTGAGGCAGTCAACAAAAAGAAGATAGCTCAAGGAAGAAAACATGAAACAGAAATTCACATAGCAGAGAAGAAAGAGCCTGATGAAGACTACAAAGGATCTGCAGCAGACGAAGAGAAAGAAGAAGTATCAAGAAAAAATGGCATAAAGGAAGTAGACAAGGAAAGATTACAGAAATAAGTCCAACAAGGAAATGAGTTGGACACAGAAATCTCATTGATGATGGAACTGATGAGGAAAGTGTCTCAAAGGGAGAAGACAATAGCAAGGAAGCAAAGCAGCAACAGCAAGAAAAATACAGCAGCATACTATGAGAGCATAGATAGTGGGGCAATGCAACAAAAAGCATGGAAACCTGGAGAACAATATCAAACAATAACAGCAACAAAACAGCAGAAACGAAGAGAGACAGCAAAAGATAGAATGCAAAACAAAGTTTGGGATCCAAGAGGAGTTGAAGACAAAACTTCATGATTAGGATATCATGGAAACTTTTCTACCTTGGGAATCTGATGCAGGAGCATCCTGCTTCCAAAATACATGTATATATGATAGACCTAGGGGTTCTTATGTTACCTAGGAAGTCAGCTTCCTAAGGCTTGATTAATTACGTTTTCCTAATTCTTGAGTGGATTTATATGAGAGACATAGAATAGATTTAATTCATATATTTAATTGTAATTGTTCTCGAATGTAGGAGAACATGAGAGATTGAGGCTAGTTGAGATCTCATAGGGATTGTGAATCCTAGACTTAGGATTTAGTTGATGATTTTGTGGATTTAGAGGATTTTTAGGATTTGGCTGAGAGGATTGAGGATTTGAACTAAAATCGGTTACAAAAGCCATTTGTATAAATATTGTGAGCATTAAGAGGTAAAGAGGTTAGATCAACGAGATGGAGTGATGTGTGTGTGAATTATGAAGAAAGAGAAAAGGCCATTTGATAACATATCAGGCCTGTATAATTTATAAATTACTTGGTGTATTTATAAACCATAAAGTTGGCAAGGTTTGCCACAAAAATCCGTGTATTATAATTGTGATATGTGGGTATTGATGAAGTTGATATTTCTATCTTTGAATTGTGGTGATCAATGAAATTGTGTCTCTGTGTAGAATACGATTTAAATGAACTAGAATTTTGTGAGGGGATCGTTGGTTGCAATCAAAACCACATCCTTTGTCCATTGGAGAATCTATAGAAACTATGCACTGGTTGACTGGAGATTAAAGGATGCATGATCATGGTTGAGGAGGAGCATTGAAAGGAGATTGAGGAAGGTTCTTGTAAGAGGAATTGATACAATCTTATGAAGGAATGCTCTATGCACACAAAGGATACGTTATATGTGAATTAAATAATCTTGTGGAATTAGAGATTGTTTCTTTAATGAAATAGGATTATGTGTGTGAAAGAATATCATGATCATCGATCACTGAAAGGATCGATGATCCGATCAGAATAAAACATTGTAGAGGACAACTCAACCCTCACTACCGTTGGAAGGAACGAGAGCCATTGGTTGAAATTTCTCTCAGATCTAGATCTTTATCGTCGAGCTCGATTGTTTTCGGAGGACCTGGTATGCTAAGGTCGTGACCAATTGTTCCATCAGAGCTTAACCACGATCCGAAACCCACATGGATCTGAATGCACCTTATTTTCACTAGATATAGTGCTCTGGAAACTATTATTGGGAATCCCTCTCGATCTGAGATCTTTTAGCCAAGGAATTAGAGATCTATTCTCTTTCCCTCTATCAATAAGAGGAGATCCACTCGATAGTGAGTCTCAGGGAGCTGCATGAGAATGCAAGTTGTTTCAAAGGAGGGTTGGAGCAGAGGTGCGAAGTCTGAGGTTTTAAACTGGCAAGATCTGAGATCTTCTTCACGAGGAAATGACGTGTGAGCATTGGAGGTTAAGCTTTGGGGCCAAGGTCGTGTCATGCTTTGAACACACTAGTTATTGAATCCAATGGTCTTTGAATTAGACCCCTACATCAAATGCTTATTTTTGGTTTCTACGTTCTAATGGTGCTCGGACTTGGTGCTATTGGGATTTTTTCCTAATAAATAAAAGCATATAGGGGTTTAAGGGCTTTAGACCATTTCTGCATAAAGGAGCATTGGAGTCTTTCGTAGCAGAAATGTTGATTGAAAAAAAATGGCATCAGAATATATTAGGTTGTATTGATAAGAGATTCTCATCACAAAAATATGCCCAGAACTTCATAACTAATCATCCTCAAACTTGGACTACTGGAACACAAACTCATCTTGTTCCTCCATCTCATAATTGTTCCTTTAAGTCTTGGATACCTCAGAGAATGATGTAACAGAAGTCCAAACTGAATTACCAAAATGGGAGGATAGGTTACCAATTTATAGTTGTTCCTTTTAGAGAAATTTCATGACTTTTGGGGTAGGCCAACATGATGAGTCTGACATGTAACTTGGAGGGAAAACACAAATTTAATTTTTTTTTAAATATACTTAATAAATGCCATGATGTTTCTTGCCCAAATAAATTTGCACCTCATTAAATAATAGAGAGATAACTGTCAAACAAAGTTATTAATAATTTCCTTTATCCGATTCAAATTGTTCCTTAGGGCAAGATGGGTTTCTTTTTGGGTAGCTGAGTTTCTCATGGGAAATTCATCCCACAGCTGCCCAAAATTTCAACACTCCCACTCAGCTAGGGAGGAATTTCTATTTGCATCACAAGTCACATCTCATGTGTCCATAACTCATCATCACTGCAACATGTCTCATTTTGTCTCATCTCATCTCATAGAAAAATAAGAATCTACAACCATTGGTATGGGAGATCGATTTACCACAAGGGTAAAGATCCTCCAAACCCTATTGAACTCTAGGTAAAGCTCCATGACCTCATCTTAGTTGAATAATGATGTCTCGATGTAAATAATAAGAATAATCATAGGGGAGATCAATTTACCACTAGGATAAAGATCTTTGAAACCCTATATCGAAGACAATATGGGAGGTCGATTTTGCACTCCTTGGTAAAGATCCTCCAAACCCTATATCCAATAGGTTGATCGAAAATCCATCTAGATAATAGGGGAAATCAATTTACCACTAGGGTAAAGATATTCTAAACCCTATATCTTCGACAATAGGGGATATAAATTTTCTACAAGTGACAAAGATCCTCCAAATCCTATCTCACCCAACTTGATCCTTAGTGATCAAGGGGTTTAATACCATGCATCCCAAACTTAGAAAGATCAATTTTCTAGACGCATCCACCATAGTTAAAGATCTTCCAAGCCTAAGTATACTCACCCATTAGCTAGATGAGTGGAAATCTGAGATGAGTGGAAATCCCAACAATCTCAGCTTATGAGTAGGATCCATGTTGGGGTATGTACTCCGTGAAGTTCTAGACTTGACTAGGGGAGTTCAACTTATAAAAATTATAAGGATATTCCAACCCTATAGCTCTGAGTAGTACCCCACACCCCTGGGAGCTCTTAGAGTTCAGTGTTCATGATCATCAATGACCCCTTCCTAGAAGGGTCATATCCACCAGTCCAAGCTACTCTTTGAAGACCAAGAACTTCCATTTTGGAAAAGTCTTGGTAAGAATGTCAACAACTTGCTCATTTGTTGAAGACTTACTACTTCAATTCCATAACAAATCACTATCAGATTCTCATTGATCCCTTTGTGCTAGAACCTCATTTCTTCCTCTATGTTGGAGCTCCAATGCTCCATCAAAAATATACATTGTTCGCACTGATATGATCGGCCACAACTAGATAGAGTGCACTGGAAGTTTGTTACCTACTCATTATGGGAATCAGAGCAAGACCCACACTAAAGAAACACCTCAATGTGTTCTTCCTATTCACAGCACTCCTGGATCATTTGGCATCAACATATTTCTTCTATGATAGTACTATCTCAATTCATGTCAATATTGGCTTTACAGCATCAAATATACATGTCTAGGATCTATCTGACTCAGGGAACATGCTACAAAGGAATGTTCCATCTAGCTTCTTTCTCATCAATGGATCCATCAAATTTGTATATCAAGAGGAGTCTCTCTCAAATGCTTCATTGTATTCCATCGTACCAAGTCTATGACAGCATACTTCCTTTAACAAGGAATTCCTCATCATCTCTCTGTCACACTTTTTATCTCAAGAAGGGGATTGTCAAGGCTCAGAGGTTAACTCCCTCTAGCACTGGACACGGAGATGAGTTGGTCTTGTCAAAAATAAATTGTTAGCATATATAAAACCAAACATCAAATACATACCTTCAACCTTGAAGAATTTGGATTCCACATCAGATGATCATTAATCCAAGCATGCCAAGCCCAGGGGACTTGCTTGAGTCCATATGGGGCTTTCTTTAGTCAATCATGAGACTTTTTCTCATAGCCTCAAAGTTCTAAGTATGCTTCTTCCTAAAATACATCATAGAGGAAGCAAATTTCACATACATCTGCAACAAGTGTTAGGGTCTTATCACAATCTTCTCCCTCTAAGAGCATGCTTCTTATCATTGTTGAACTTAATATCGCAGAAGCATATGACACTACTACATGTTATCATATAGAATGGTCCTTGCATGAAGGACACATTGTTCTCATCATATCATCAAACTATTGCATTCAACCTGACAGTCTACTCCTCCTTAATAGGAATCATCTTCAGTCATAATCATTAGCCTGGAAGACTGCAATCCTTCCTTCAAGATCTCAACTCTTGTCCATTCCAAGTGCAACTCTAATCACGGATTTTTTATGCATCCAGCTTCAATATTGGTATTCAGGGATAGGTCCTTACATCCATCTGATGTACCTGTAGACCCCAGAACAAGAGCAAGAGCAATAATAGAAAAGTAAATAAACATAATGAAGTGTGCCTAATAATAATGTAGGATTGTCTTTCTTCTCTAAATATGAGAGTGGCTTATTCATTTTCCTATGCTAACTCACTCTTGCGGTTAACTCTTCCTACATTACTCCACATCTTGATGGCACTCAAGATGGATATGTTTTCCCTTATCACATCCTCATTCAAGAAGTTAGTGAAAGAAACATTTAGGTTATCTAATTACTCATGAAACAAGAAGAAAAAATAGTCTAAGAGGATAAATTAACAACAAAAATGACACAAGGAAGTAATATAAGTCTTGAAAGTACTTATCTTTAATGAGGATTGTAGGAAGTTATCAACTCCCTCTCGATCTTTCCTTCATGAGTCACCATTTTCCATCAACCATATGTCAATGTCATCTTTAAAATAAATGCATCCTCTTAAGAACCATCATTATTCTCATTCCAGATCCTTCCAGGCTTGACTATCAATGTACAAAATGATCATTGGATCTACATTATACCATCTCTTATTGGGAGACTAGCCCATCTAGGGCTACACTGAGTCTGTCATAGGTACTGGAATAACTCAATGGCTTCTTATTGATCATAATCACACTAGGGTTAAAATATTGTAGAACTTAGGCCTTTCCCATATCTAAGGCCACTCCTAGGGTTTCTCCCAATCCCTAACCTCTACAGTAAGAACAAGGGTTTCCTTCAAACCATAACATTCTTTTAGGTCTCCAACATCTTCATCCCTTTCACTCTTCTTGCTCAATAAATCCACAGAACTATCTACGGGGGTGATCTCAATGAATTTTTTTTAGCCTAGCTCTTATACCATGTTAATTTTTAGGGCTAGATTGTTTTTTGTTGTAGATAATTGCAATTTTAAAACTTTTTGAACATTTTCATATTACATTCATCCCATAACAATTAGAGCTCAAATTATTCTCTTTGAGTCTATCAAAGGCCATCTCATCTATTTTATTTCAAATTTGTCTACTTCCAAATAATTTTATGAGAAATTGGTCAAATCATAATCCATCAACACTATCAGTCAGAAGATGTCTCTAAGGAGTCAACTCTATGGAACAAGAGTGACAAAAGAAGAGGATGTGGCTTCATACTTTATGAAAATATCAAAAAGAAAAGATCAACTTCATGGACTTGAAGCAACCATATCTGACTCTAAATTAATCACTTTCGTAATCAATGCTCTATCTCTAACTTGGGTTGGTTTCGTGGGAGGTATCTCTGCGAGAAAGGATAATTCGACTTTTGACGAATTTTGGGCTCTATGTAATACAGACGAAATAAGGTTGAAGGCTAAAGATGATACTGAACCTAATAATGAAAACTCTCAATCTTTTCTAGAAATATTGAAAAAGAAGTTTGGGAAATTTGGAAAGTTTGGATCTCGTCACAAAAAATAATGGCAATAATTCTCATGGAAATAAGGATATGTCCAAAGTTCAGTGCTATGATTGTCATGAATATGGACATATCAAGAGAGAATGTCCCAAGAATCCTAAGAACAATAAAAGAAACAAAAGGAAGGAAAGAAATGAAGCATTAACAATGGAAGATGAAGGAGTTGAAAAGAAACCCAAGGTCGAAGACAAAAAGGACCTCTACTATTAATAACAATAAAGAATATGGCATGTTCCAGGTTTGTAGTTAAGTTTAGAAGATGGTTTTTAGAGTAGCACTTTCAAAATAAAAGATTAATGGGATTCGTAAATTGTAAAGTATTTTCATGGAGATCAAGGTTAAGAGGGAGCATATAGTCCTAAAGGAACAGAGTCATTAAAGTTGTCTACACAGAATTCTTGAAGAAGCATTTAGTTTCATTTAAGATGTTCATGTCTCCAAAATTTCATCATAAAGACTCAGAGGAAGCCAACATATCTATTAGAAATAAGGACTACAAGTCGACAATAAAATCAAAACAATAGAAGAGTCAAAATCAATGTGCAATAGTATAGAAATTTCTCCAGCATGATATTTGTCTCAATTTCAATGAAGATAAGTTGACCTCGTACATCATAGAATAAGTCAAGTAATACTACCAATACAAAGCATTTGAGAAGAAGACTAGATTTTGATAAAGTAGATAGAATAATTAGAAGGACATAGCAATGATTATTATATAGAAAGAGCAAACAATATAATAGTATGCATTAAAGACAATCAATTGTATGGCAGCATGGAAGAAAATTTCAACAAAAGTTTCTATCAATTAAAGGAAGAAGTTCACTTACCACAAATGGAAAAAGGTTACTCCTAATTCATGAAAAATCATGAAGGGGTCTCATAAAATATCTTATCTTCAGAGGGAGTTGGAAACAAAAATATAATACATCTTGGTCAGATACATTGCTTCTAGATGTTTGGGTAGAAAGTCAAAAGATGCTTATTACCAAGATTCTTCTAGAAGATTGGTTGACAGTTTACCAACAGTTGATTGGTTCGAACTTGGACACATAATTTAGATTGGAAGTATTAATGTTGATACTACTCATAGTTGCTTCTACTTGGAATTTCATATAATTTCATGAAAGAATGTGAAGCAAGATTTTGTTACAAGGCAAAGGAAGAAGATATGAAGACTTGTATAATCAACTCTAAGGAAAAACCCCTATCTAGGGGAAGACCACGTCAAAATTTCTTCCTTCAATAGTTTTCCTTGAGACTCTTCAACCTAGACAAAGACCTCATCCACACCAAACCAGCCTCTACTTCTTCGATCCAACCTTTGACCTAGCAACAACAGAACTTTGACCCTAGCAACTTCGACTTGGCAGCTTCTGGCATCAGCAGTAACTTCGACTTGGTAGCTTTCAGCATCAGCAACAGCTTCAACTTTGCAGCTTCTAGCATCAACAACGACTTCGACTTTGACAAGGAGACTTCGAACTCCTAAACTAGCCCACATGAGAGAGAGAGAGAGAGAGAGAGAGAGATACCAAAACTTCAATTTTATCCTTCCCTTCCTTCTTGACCAAACTTGCACTCTTTTTAGCCTCCTTATTCTCCTTCGCACTTTCCCAACTTCCAGCTTCATATATCAAACTATGTGAGAGAGAGATAGATGCTCCAAATGAAGTCAAAATGCCTTGTATATATAGCCTTCCAATCAGGTCGAATTGCCTTAAGGCCGACTTGGTGTGGAGGTTACATAATTCATTTTTTACTCAAAATTAATTATTTTTACATCATTTGAAAGCCCAAGGAGGGTCTCATAAAAAATAAAATGACTCTAGTGACTTTTTATTAATTATAGGAGTCCACAATGGGGACTTTGACTAATAAAATGATGACCCAAGCATGAAACCCATGCTTTAATAAGTCATTGTAACAATAATAAAAATTATTTTGACAAATACATTTTATTGAGATCGAACCTAGTTACATTTTTCAACAGCTACAATATGTCTCCATTGATGAACAAGTAGTCGACATATTGATGAAGTTACTTCCTAAGGGAAAAGATGAGTATTATGAGACAAGCTTGGGCTTGTGGTTATCTCCTCCCAGTTTGAGAAGGAGTTATAATGGACGCCTTATTCTCATGTGTCATGTAATATCGCAAGGATTAATAGTCTATCCTAGTGCATGAACACTAGGAGGGAGAATGGTGGATTGGATAAGCACCAAAGATGAACATTGATGAATCATGTATTGTGATGAATTAGGATTAACATCCTAAGATGAATACATGGACTTGGTAAATAATAGTACAGAGGACGAAATTTTCCTTGGGATTAGGAAATTGTCATGTGAGGAGATACATTGGGAAAACCTAGGTGGGGTATGTGCCTTGAGTGGTGGTGGTGTCCAAATTAATGCCTCTTGACATTGTGCTATAATATAAGGGAGATATAGAACTCACTTGTAAAGGCCTTGACATTTTGAAAATCTTGGTTATGATGATTTTATCATCATTGATGCTTATCAATCTGGATCCTTTCTTATATGAATATTTCAACTTGAGACTATCATGTTGAGTCATTATGAATACATCCCTAGTTAAGAGGGAGTGGTGTTGTAACTAGCTTTGGTCTTCATAATGTAATCATCAATGTATTTATTATATTCATTATTATATTCCTATTTTGGTCCAAGCATGTTCTTCATGCTTCTAGAGTCAAAAAGAGTCAAGATGAATTTATTTTGTCAAAGAAAAATATATTTGAGTCACGTCCCATTTGGACACTTACAAGAAAAAGAAAAATTATTTTTATGTTGATTCATAAGACCACAAAATGTCAAGTCGGCCCTCTTTGGGAAAATTCATCCTGTGCCTCCAAGATACACCTTTTCAACCTCCTAGACAACTATATATAAAAAGACAAGTTGATCCTCTTGGATATCATTTATTCAACCAACTGTTGAAATATGCAACTAGGTTCGGTCTTCATAAATGTATTTGAGATGTACTTATCAAAAGAATGAAGAAAATATTATTATTATTATTATTATGACTTATTAAAGCATGGGTTTCATGCTTGGGTCATTTTGTTTTAGGTCAAAGTACCCATTGAGGACTTCTAGGATTTATTTTGATTCATTAGAGTCATTGTCCATTAAAAGAAACCCTTCTTGGGCTTTCGAATCATGTAAAAAGAATTATTTTTTAGTCAAAAATGAATTAAGTCTCCTCCACACCAAGTGGGCCTCAAGAAGGGTAATTTGACCTCACTGGAAGGCTATATATACAAGGAAATTTGAATTCATTTCGAGCAATTTCATTCTCTCCCACATAGTTCGATATCCTAAAGTTGGAAGCTAGGAAGTGCGAAATTGGAAAAGGGATGGAAGGAAGCTAGAAAGGAGTGTGAGTTTTTGGAGGAAGATAGAAGACACCAAGATCGAAATTTTGGGCCATCTCTCTCTCTCTTCTGAAGTGTACCAAGGGAGATCACAGTTTTTCTAGTCTAGTCGAAGTTGTTGTTGCTACTGATATTGGGTTGAAGTTGCTACTGAGTGTTGATGTTGCTAGGTCGAAGTTGCTTTTGAAGGGTTATCATCTGCAAGGATTGAGTGCTAACTTGGTGTGGAGGGAATCTTTGTCTAGGTCAAGAGCCTCGGATTATCGCGAGAAACTATTGAAGGAAGAATTGTTTACTAGGTTTACCCCTAGATAGGGGTTTTGTCGTGGTTGTATGCCTACATCTATTGTCCTTGTGCTATTTTTTTGGTAATTTCTTTATGAACTAAAAGATAAAAGAAGAACATAATGATAAAAGAATCACAAGTAATTATCTATATAAGAAAATATTTCTGCCTTTTTTTATTTTCTAGCACCAACAAGAGAACATGTGAAGCAAGTAAAGAAGAGGAGAAAATCAAGTCAAAGGAGAGAGAAAGATGAAGTCAAAAAACAAGAAAAATATTCCAATTTTACTGAATTTTTTACCTTGAAGCAGCTCGCATGTGTGATTATAATTTCTATGACAAAGGTCGAATTTTGGGTCCCTAATTATAGGTCTAAAATTTCAAAGAATTGACCAGATTTGGGACAATTTGACCATTGTTGACATTGACTAGAGTTGATCATATTTGGAGGTGACTTGGAGGAGGGTTGTACTTGACATTTCGATGGTATTTTTGGGTCTTGGTCTTGGTCTTGGAAATCTCATTTTGATATGATTCTATAAGAGAAGGATTATTGGGTTTTGCCCTTGCTAGCAACTTAATTTTGGTGTCTCTTGTTTCTTTGTGATCTCTATATTTTCTTGGAATATTGAATATTTGTATAATTGCTTAACGAAGACATAATAAGTAATAAGAAGGAATATAAGATTCACAAGCAATTATCAAGAAAGAGAAATCAATCCTAATCTACATTATACTTGGTTTCTCAATAATGATCATCAATCAGTATAGATAATGTGGCACCATGTCCCTGGTGTTTGATGGGGAGGGGGGGGGAACAGTTGACTCGAAGATAATGACTCAATGCAAAATGAAGAGACAACAAAAAATTATGAAAGAAGACTCACCATATTGCCTCTTCGATACTACCCACCTAGTAGAAAAAAGACTCAATGGAAAGCAATGAATAGCCCTCATTCGGGCTTGAACTACACATAAGTTGATGAATGGTTGAGGGAAGAAATAATATATAGGACTCCGAGTTTGACCCACAACACACAATGTACATAAAATTTATTAACATGAAGGACTCAAAGAAAGGTGAGCAAGGCAAGACACAACATAATAGTAACTAAGATAAAACACAAGGGGAAAATTGGGAAACTAGAGACTCTCTTTGTTGTTCTAAACATATAAAATCAGCAATGTAATAATTGGAAAGTGACGCTACAAAAATAAACTACTACCCAAAACCCAAAGACTTTCTTCTTTTTTCTAACTTTTTTTTGGCAAGGGTGTAATCAAAACTCATTGAAAATAGTATTGGAGGCATTGTCCATTGATTGGCAATTCCTTACAATATCCATCCAATTTGGCTAATTGAGAGGTGTTAAGACCCACTCTAGAATCAATGTGTTATGGGCCCAAACATACACTCTCAAATTTACTATGGTCTTCTAACCTTTCATTCCTTTTATTCCACAGTAATATCACATCACCAACTTGAAACTTTTTTCCATTTGCTTTCGTGTTAAATACCCTTTTAACATGGGCCTAATAATCTATAAATCACGTGTATGGTATCTGATGATCTTCTTCCAAATGAATCAACCTATCAATATAGAACTGCAAAGCTTCCACCTATGAATTGGCAACTTTAAATTCATTGGTAAGATGACATCCAACCCATAAACTAGCTCGAAAGGACTCTTCCCTATAGAACACTTCTTTGTAATCTTGACTGCCATGTTAGCACTCCTCAATGTCCCAAGGTTGAGAAAGGAAGCCAAGTAGGTAACCTCAAACCAATATTTAGACTTGGCAACTAGCCCTACCAAATCAAAGAGGGCTCTCTCAATAATCTCACAGCCAATGAAATCACTGGAGAGGGAATTCATATGTTAGGCTAGATATTAAGCTCAATGGTATTTGATTTAAAGGGTTTGATGGATGAGGCTCATAGATCAAAGAATTAGGCTAAGGTTTCTAATGATCAATTGCAAAGATATAATGGGGCAAGGTAGGCATGGTCAGTGATAGAAATAGGTTGTCGAGGTGGTGCAGAGATGAAAAGGTAGAGGATTAGAATGAGCATGTAACCATGAATTCATTCATCAAGAAGAAAGAACACTAGCTTGAAAATATCAACAAAATAGAGCATATAACCTATGAATTATGTTTAAATATTATGAGAAGATCACAAGAAAGCATAGAGATGTTATGAAAGAAATATCAGAGAAAATGTTTTCACAGAAACATACCACAAGAATCCCAAGATAATAACTGCAATTGTCTGTTATATTACTGCAAAATATATACTAGCTCCAAAGCTATGATTCACAAAGCATCCAACCTCTCTCAAAGTAGGAAATCTACTTATTTATAGGGAAAGAGATCTCTACATAATCTTGCCACCTGGGCCTGATTTAATCCATTGTTCTAAAGACCTATTCTTATCTGGTTAATAAAACCTTGAGACTTCATTGGGATTTATGTTACAACAGAGTTTGAACACAAATGGGAGTCGTATGGACTGTTACAATAATTTATAACACGGCACTGTATTTGTGGAGAATCAAACATCCGGATCTTCAAGTTTGTTGTGTTGTTTGTGTGCTGAAAATGCTATTATTGTTCCACTCTGTCTCGACCTTGTTTTTTGCATTCTATTTGAGCGGAGGTGGAATGGATATCCATAGAAATTGTCCTCATTTTCCTCTGAGCGGTGGCGAAATGAGTGATCTAGTGCTCTATGAATGGAAGTCGTGGTCTTTCAGTTGAGAAATGACATGCAAGACAGCGAGAAATCGCGGCCGAGGACGTGAAAAAATGAACTGTTTTTTACCATGGGGAAAGATTGTGAACCGTCGATCTGAACCTCTTGATCAGGGATGACCAAATATGGGTTGTTGATCCGAGCCATTGTATATCGTAATCGCAACAGAGAGAGGCCTTAACACTGATTTTTCATTTTTTACAGATGGGACAGACCTGAAAATTTAAAAACTGCAATATATAAAATATCGCGTCCAGAAAGGATCTTGTATATGACCATCAAGGAATCAAAAGGGGTTTTGGCGGAAGGAGAACTTAAGATTTTGTGATCACAGATTGTGATATCACAACCGGAGGGAAAATAACTATTACAATCGACAAGGGGGACAGTGACGGGACTTATTGGCGGAGGAGTTTGCGATATCAGTGAGTGGGAAAGAATTTTGCGATATCTCAATCGCAAGCATGACAATATCGGCAGTCAAGACTTTATCGCAATTGGCAACGAGAGTCTTATTGTAATCGTAGGGAGGAATGTGTGATATGCGATGCGACAGGGGGGAAGGAACTTTGCGATATCGCAATAAGAGGGGAGAGAACTATCGCAATCGGCAAGGGGGGAGGGTGATGGGCGTTGTTTTATTTTTCATGTGATATGTGTCAAGAGCAATATGCGATGCGGGTCTCCACCCTTAAAAGGGACTTTAACTTTTCTATTTAATGTTGAAAATTTTCAAAGGAAAATGGAACAATGGCTAGAGTTGGATTATTATCAAAGCATGGACTTTGGGATAAGGCTAGAGTTAAATGAAATGCGAATAATGGATTTCGGCTAGAATTTGAGAGTGAGTTTTTTCCAAGGGAAAAATGGGTTTTGACTTAGGGTTTAAGGATCTTCACAAGGAAAAAGGGGTTTTAGATGGAATGAGGGGATTTATGAGGGAATATTGAGGGAGGCATATGAAGTATGAATGAGGATATTGAAACAAGTTAAAATCTCCTTGATCATTATTTTTCCCCTAATTACTACTCCCATAATGATTGACTATAAGTGATGTCATGACTCTTTTTGACCATTTTTGATGATTTGACCATGAAGAGTAGGGAGTAGTAACATACCCAGACATACTAACCAGTGACCAAACTTTTATTTGAAATCCTATAGAATCTATAAAAAATTGACTTAGGACCCTATCAAAACTTTGAAAGAGTACATTTGATCACTAGTGACTAGAAGGACTGACACACTAACATGCCCAAAGTGCATATTTCAAGCAAGCATCCCAAGCTTGTTTATTCTCTCTTGTAGTTCATGCTTCCTAGTATTATTACCTTACATTAAGTTATTAACCTACCTGCTAAATGGTTTACTTCCATCACTAGCTCTTATAAGCATAGTTTTAAAAACCAGAACCGGATCAAACTAGATTCAACAAACTGAAATTGAAAAAAATACATAAAATAATTAATCTTAATGAAAAAACTTATTTTTAAGATCACAATCCATAATTCCAAGCCATAAGAGACAAAATATGGAAAGTTTTCTAATTTATATACCATGTAAATATGCATATATCAAAATCACTGATATCATCAACACAATACATAACCAATGAGGCTCTAAATGGCCTCCAGATTCCAAAAACAATGCTTAAAGTTTACAAATAAAGCCACTAGGCCACTAACATACTACAAAACATTGATAAACATGATCACTCATCAAACTCATCACAACTAATACACACGGTATCATCACCAAGAGCTACATACACATCATCTAGCTCAAAGGCTAAGGACTCCTCAAATTCCTCTCCAGCCTTCGTAGCAGTACTAGCAGTAGCATGAGCAACAATGCTAGGCCTTGCAAAACTAGAAGCACAAGTTCAATGAGTTGCATGAATATTGCCTCCATCACCATGTGTCATGCTTGATCTTGGTTGTTTTCTTCCTTAACTCCTAGTCCTAGTTCAACTACCAAACATTTGTAGTGGGATCAACACGCTCCAGCTCCATGGAATCAATATCAAAATTAGAATAAAATTCAACTAGTTGAGTCTCCTCCACCCATTCTGAAGTTGGATCAATATCATCCAATACAAATGAGATTTGTATCAGGTCCTTTGTTTAGCAATTGGTTGTGCCTTAGTCAAAGGTTGTAGTACACGAGGACAAGATCATTTAATCATTTTTGTTCCAAATGATTTCTCTTCTTCGTGTGAATCCGTTCAAAACAAACTAATAACGCTCACAACTAGAAGCACTGCAAGTTTTGCTGAGAACTCTAACTGCAAAAATTTTCAATTGAGCACATTGGCTGCCAAACAAATCCCACCAAGGTGCTACAAAGACAAAGACTAGATTTAGTTCATGGTTCAGTAATTTATATGGTAAGTTTGACTTTGGTTAAAAAATCAAGTATTTACAAATTAAAACTTGAATTTTAAACAATCGAAATTATTAGAAAAATAAATAAAAAAATAAAAAAGTCAGAATCACTTACATGGTTGATCCACATATCTTACAATCTTTGCCAGATTTTTGCTAAATGTGCATGTGGCCTTAGTGAAAATAGTGAGTTGTCGATGTATTTCCAACTACCACAACTCTTCAGGTACCATGCACTCTAACCACTCATACAACCCATCTCTGACCTCCCTAGCCTAATATTTCTCCTAGTTGAGCTTTATAATGATACCTTGGGTTTAGGAAATACTCGGTTGCATGTATGGGACAATGGAGTTTATTGTTCCATCTGTTATCAATGATCTCCCAAATGCACCCATATTTACCTACTATATCCTTATAGGCTACCCATATCTACTCCTTTGTATGATCCATAGCCTCATATATGTAGCCAATGGCCAATTTTTCCTCATCCACCAGCATTAATACTTTAACAAGGAGCTCACCAATTACCACAAGCTATGTCGTTTTTTTCAAAAAGTGTTGGCAAAAACTTTATTTCTGGTGTCTTTTCCATCTGCTATGTGAACCCACTGAAATGCATTCTAATCATCACTCGAAAACATTTCTACAATTTTTGTTGTTGGGAAGTGAGATATTGTAATGTGAATAAGTGAGTTGCAAATCTCATGATGGCAGACCTAACAAGCTCCTTTACCCCGGTGTTTTTCCTCATTAGGCTCAATACCCATGAATGGTTGTAAATGTATTCTATGATACACTTGGAGTGCTCTACAATGTTCTTTACCCACTTCACTTTTCCTATGTCCTCAAGAAAGAGGTCTATGAAATGTGCAGCGCATGAAATCCAAAATATGGTCCTATATTTGGACTCTAAGATCTTTCCTACAAGAACATAGTTTGAAGCATTATTTGTGATGCTCTTCACAACATGTTTCTCCCCCACTATCATAGCCATCTCATCCAAAAGCTCAAATAATAGGTTGCCATATTTCACCCTATCAAATGCATCAACCGATCTCAAAAACATCATTCCTTGAGGGAAAGAGACAAAGAAAATTATGATAGAGTGAATTTATCCATCATTCCATCCATATAACATCATGGAACTTGTTTTGTTCCATGACTATTTAAATTCAATCAAATATTCTACAATGGACAAAATCGTGCAAAAGACCTCCCCTGAAGTCATGCATAGTAGGGTCTTTGAAGCCCTTTCTTGTAGCAAAAGAAACATCCTACATAGCTTGGTAATAAGGTGAGTGGGCATCATTGAAAGGGATATTTGTGTCATGCCACCATCTGGAAATGTACTCAAAAGAAATTCTTTTGCATTTATTTCTCCAATGAGCATCCAAGGTGATTTGAGTTAAACTTGGTTGAGAGGCAGTGATACTAGCAAAGGCAAAGGTGGAGGAAGGTGTGAAACAACTCTTAATGTTCATCCTCTTTTTACCTTTGGCTTGAGAGCAAGTCCCGTGAGGGGGATGAACTAATGGAATGGGTCATGGAAATGGGTAAAAGGGATAAAGGAGGACTCTTCAAGGTCAAATCATCACACCCACTTGCTTCTCTCCTCGCCATAGCTTCTGCAAGTTCCTTCTTCCTTGCAATTTCTTCTTGTATACCTTTTACCCAGCCTTTTCCTCTTGAAACTTCTCAAAGTTTTGAAAATATTCTACTCTAATAATCCCTATCAATCTATTTGGTGTATCATAGGGTGTTACTTAGCCTCTTATACCATCTAAGTGTTGTTTCAACCTAAAAATACCCCCTCCTCCCATTGGGTGCTTGCAATAATTGCACAACATTTTGTCATCAACAACATCACAGTGAACCCATGTAGCATCTTTGGCTTTTGGGGCCATGGTGCATGATGAAATTTCATATTTGAAAGGAAATAGATCTACAAATAAAAATAAAAATGTAAAACCTATGAAAACTACTACAGGGGTTGTAGATATACTTGATTTATGGAAAAACAAAATTAAAAACAGAGACAGTAATGAAATCTGGAAATATTTAAGAAAAATGTCATCCCTGGGAATGAAAACTAGTTGATAAAGACTCTTTTCAAATATTCCAACTCCGTTGGACAGCTCCAAAACAACTCTAAGATGAAAAAGAACCTCCAAACTTGTTAATGTTTCTCCAAAACTCAATGTTGTTGTAGAACTATCCTAGCTCTCATATGCTCACAAACACTAGAAATGAAAAGTGTGAGGAAAATATAAGCTTAAGAATCCTTTTATAAGCTTTGGGGGGAGTGTTTAAGAGGAAACTACCCATGGTTTGCAAAAAACAACCCACAAATCCCATCAACACACCCAGGCACTCGACTTCCAAAGTGGTTGTATTTTTACAAACTCGATCGATAAAGACGAGTTAGGTACCAAACTGACGAGTTTGGTACCTAACTTGTCGGAAATGTAACTAGTGCCAGTCTTCGTAATGTAATTCAAATATATTATTGATATATTTTTTGGGCTTCCAATTTGTCTTATTTTCATATCTTTCTCTCATGTTATTGTTCGGTTAAATGATTAACTATTACGAATATTTGTTACCTTCCTCGTTTTAACATGATTAAAACATTATTAATTAAGGTTTGTATGTTGCAGGTATAAACATTAATTTGATCATGTCTTATACAACCTGTGAACCTATATTCACCTGCCTACACCATTCCACTTACTTGCCTGCACCATGCAATGGATTCCTGCACGATTTACCTACTTGCACTCCGAAGGATTCCTGGACTACACTCACATTCTCTGTTCCTGTACTCGAACCCTCCATTCATGGGGATCGAATTGTATCAGTTGTTGACTTGTATAAGGATTTTGTTCCTTGGCTTGCTATGGCGCATATGGGTTATCACTTCAGTCAAACGCAGATGTTAATTGTTTGGATGTCAGTGGTGAAATGGCTGAAGCGCATCGTGGTCACGACTAAGGAATCCAATAAGTATTATCATTTCAATGACAATTGTGTTCTTCCTTCTCATGTCGATGCGGATACAACAATAAGCTCAACATAAACTATGTCATCACAATGCCCTACCATCTTGCCAATTGATTATGCTACCATAAAGAACCCATTGAGCCTTTGATATTGGCCCAGGCATTTGCACGATAGTGGAACGATGCCATTGCCTGCTATGTGTCTGATAATGGAGGAGCTCTTAAAAGCCATGGCAGAAGCAGCAAGATTTGCAGATATTTGGGTTCCTTTCTGTCACAAGCATAACATTGAACCCCGCAATTTCAGCAGTACACGTGACCTTACCAAGAACAAATTGCGTCCAGACATTGTCAAGGGCTATACAAAGGTTAAGAGGGAATATGATGAGTTTAATGTGTGAATCAATGAACTTCTTGATCCAATTTAGCGTAGATCAGATGCATATAATTCTCGGGTTTCAAAATCCACATGAATGGCCGATGGCATTCCTTAGCCCGAAACTTGGACAGTGCCGAATCTAGAACATTCAAGGGGAGATCATGCTGGAATTACAAACTTTCCCTAGTGGTTGCCCATTTCTCGACGAGAGGTCTCGGAATATACACTAAAAGCATCGCCAGATAGCAGTGATGAATATGGAGATCATTGTTATGGTGATCATTCTGGCTTCGGTGCTCGTTATGGTTATGATAAGTCCGGGTCAATATGAATCTGATCGAAGGAGATATGTGTCGAATCTTTGATGCCAATCTGTGAGCATCTCACGTAAGGATAAAATCAATTAAGCCAAATAGCACCTCAATAGCCACTCCAGTAAAAGAGGAACGTTTCACCAGAATCATTCCCACTTTCAATATTTAGTTGCAAAACTAATTCTTATTCCAGCAAATTGTTAAAACTAATAATCTTCTATATTTTAATTGGTTGAATTAAAAGGCCTAGTTTGTAATTCGATGCTATAAGAGATTGTCGAGAGCAAGAACAATTAGTCAATTAATTAGACAATTAGACAGTAACGAAGGAAATCGATCGAGCCAGGGACAATGCGCACGAGAGGAAGGCATAGAAGGGAAGAGGATCTAACCTAATGTAGCCTCACGTTGTTCATAACTAGTGGATCACTCCTCTTGTCTTGTTGGACCTTAGCATTGTCTGCTTGACGCAAATATTGTTTTTCAGGAATTAATTGAAGCATTTTTCATCTATGTTTTGCTTATTTATTTATTGCATCTAATGATTTTGACTATTGTGTGAACCAGGCTAATCGAGGGTGTGAGATGGTTGGGTTGGCCGCCATACCAGCTTGCCACCACTCTTCATTTCTTAATTAATTAGCATTTAAATTGTCATTTACTGTGTGAAGTTTATTTAATAATTTATAGTCTCTTTCCTTCTCCAGATTGATGTTATTTAATTTGCTGCAACGTTTTCCTTTCAATTCTAAACTTCATTGAATTTCCGCATTAAGAAATTGTTCCTATACTTGAGATTTGTGATTACACTTGGGATATTTCTTCATATCAAATTGTGTCCCTCCAGTTGTTCTTATTTACAAGATCGGCTTATGCGTTGATGAGCTGTAATTGATTTATATTCCAGAACATGAAAACGATGTGAGTGATTATGGTTTTGAGGTACTAACATATTCATTCAATCTATGTTTACAAAAAACATATATTACTTGTATGTCGTGGATCCAATATTAATGAAATCAAATTGCATCATGTTGAAAACAATAATATTTACTTTCCATTAAACTTCTAGGCAGTTCTCCATGATTTAATTTCAGGGACAAGGAAGGCAAGATTCATATTAATTTAATTTCTTTCATAAGTTATTTACACAATAGATTTACTTGCCAATGCTTTCAAGTTAAATTCACATGGAATTAGTACAAGCAGAATTAGTACAGGCAAAATGATTTTGAATTGCTTTTGAATTCCTTCCAGCATTTACAGTCTCTCAATATTGTGTCGGCACTGTTTGGTTTCTAGTTATGATTCCC
Source organism: Pinus taeda (assembly GCA_000404065.3). NCBI lineage: Eukaryota > Viridiplantae > Streptophyta > Pinopsida > Pinales > Pinaceae > Pinus > Pinus taeda. The sequence continues at coordinate 137,978 of APFE030047525.1, read as the reverse complement.
TTTTTGTTTTCTCGTACTTAGAATTTCCTTTCGCATTGGTTTACCTTTTATTTCCCGCATGATTTAATTGTTTGGATTGGTGTTTCTCGAATTCTCTTTTAGTGCAAGATTTCATTTATTGATGAGATTAATACACAAGATAGACTAGCATTTGTTCTACAGGTTGCCAAGGGGTTTCTCTGGCATTTCCAGTGTTGCGTCTCGAAATTCACGAACTATCCAGATTGAAAAATTAATTGTTGGTGCATTTATAGACCCTATACTGCACCCAACAATATTCATCATGCTTATAGGTTCAATTAAGTCAAAACATAGTCTATAATGAGTCATAGAAATGTAATTTAGTCAATGTCCCATTTGGACTTCTTATAAGAAAAGGAAAAATTATTTTTATTTTGATTCAAAGATTCAAAATGTCAACCACAAGACCAAGTTGGCCCTCCTTGGGAACAAGTCAGCCTAGGCCTCCAATGTTGGAAATGCTGGGGGCGGGGGGGGGTGGTGAATCAGTATTTCTTTTTCCCACTATTGTTTTACCAGTTAAAACATATATATTCAGAACAAAAAATGAACAACAAGAATAAATGCTTTTATTAATATAAACTGTGCAGTAAAATAGATACAATATATAGATGGTTGCAATCAGTTGCCAAGCTCCAACTTGGACTTTGGTGAGGCTCCAACCTCCAGAGCACCAGCTCTATTTTGCCAAGACACCAATCTTGGACTTAGGAACACAAATTCTCAAGGACTTGAATCCTTCCTACTTTTGAGGCTTCAACCCCAAGGACTCCAATCCTACTTACTTTTGAGGCACCAGCCCAAGGACTCCAATCCTTCCTGCTTTTGAGGCACCAGCCCCAAGGACTCCAATCCTATCTTGCTTTTAAGGCACCAGTCCCCAAGGACTCTAATCCTATCTTGTCAAGGCACTGTTTGATAGTAATCTTTTGCTCTCATAACTCTTCTCTGTTGGGTTCTGTCTATTTACAGCTTCACTGTAGTCTCCAGGCTACACTATCAATGACAACCAGTCTTCTTAAGAATGAGTCTTTACAACTCTACACACTTCCCACACATAGTCTCCAATAGCCTTCTTTTTTTTCTCATTGATAATGTCTTCACACAGCTTCAGACAGTGTACTTTTAGCTGCAATAAACTCTGTATAAAGAACAACTTTATGTTCAAGCTTATGTTCTCATTGTCACAGTGAATGCTTCAGTATGACTGTTTCTCTGCTGGCTGCTTCTCCCCTTCGATTGTGTACTGTCCTGTTGGTCCTTCATCCCTCTTTCTGTTCTGCTGCACCCTCTTTCTGTTCTGTTGGACCCTCACACGACCTCTATTTCCTCCAGCGTATTTCAACAACGTTCAACAGCTGCAGCAACCTTCACCAATGTTCACCAGCAACTTCATACAACGCTTAACCACCTTTGCTGCATCTGCTACCATACATTCTGGTTCTTCACAACACCAACCGCTACAACGACAACAACTACAACAACAACAGCAGCAACAGCAACAACAACAGCAGTAACAGCAGCAACAATTCTCTGTTTTTTACTGTTTTATACATTCTCATGCCTTTGTCCATTCATTTCTGCTTACTCAATGGCTCTTTGGCTTCCTCCTCGCTCGCTTGAGCTTTGGCTTCCTCAACACTCGCTCGACCTTCTGGCTTCCCTCCTCCATTCACTTCATCTTCCTCGTGTCTACGATGTGCTAAAAATATAATGTCGTCACGGAGGTGTTTCAGCAACACCAAAATATAATGTCGTCGCAAAGGTGTTTCAGCAATGCCAAAATATAATTTCATCACGGAGGTGTTTCAGCAATGCCAAAATTGGTGTTTAAGCAACGCCGAAAGTGGTGTTTCAGCAACAGAGAAATTGATGTTTCAGCAACTTTTCTCCAACTTTTTCAACAATGTTCAACAGCTGTTAAAACATGCATACATGGGTTTTGCAAGCCCGATAACGTAACCTGCTCATACAATATAAACTCTACCTTTTTCACTCAGTCAGTGTATTTGCATATGAGTCTAAGTCTTCTGCCTCTGATAGTTCTATTTGCATTAAATGCATATACAGGTCTTTGCTGCCATATGCATGTTTATGCTCCACTTGGCTCCTCTTGGCTCCTCTAACTCTGTCTACTTCCTCTATGGCTCCGATGGTGGTGCTTCGTGCTCTGGTAGCTCCTCTCGTCTCCATCTACTCCTCTGGTGGCTCTGTCTACTCCTATTTGCTCTGATGGCTCTCTGCATCCTCTGTTTGTTGTTAAACGCATCCATTACTCCTCTAATGGCTCCTGATGACTCTGATATGCCTCCTTGCTATATGGTTCCTCCTACAGCTCCTCTTAGTCCAATGTGGCTCCTCTGGCTTGGCAGTGTCTTTCAAATACATCCTTGCATATATGAATGCCTCTCTTGCTCTGATATCCTATAATATGCTTTGATATGCCTCCTTAGGTAACTCCTCTTTGCTTATGGCTTGGCTATCTTGTGGCCTTGCTCCTGTCTTTTCATGAATCTGCCATGCATCCTCTTGGCTTCATGCCATCCTCTAGTATCCATAATATTGTCATATTGACATCAATGACAACCTAGGTCAACAATCTCCCCCTTTGTTATTGATGGCAGTATTCTTCTTCTCTCCCCCTTTGACATCAATGGCAAAGGAGTGCTCTGGGACTCCCCCTATCAAACTGCTTCTGTTCTTCATGAATGGTAGATCTTCATGGGTCTGTGACTCCCCCTGTCATAATGCTCTTCTTCTTTTTACTCAAGATAGAAGGAATGATATTTTATCATCAATTTTCACATTATTCCCTCTTCATGTCTCAGAACGACTTTATCATGGCTTCAGCAATGCTTAAGAATGCTCTACATTAATGCTTTCATTTAGATTGCAAATGGCCATACACCAAGTGTCCAAGTCCATGCTTTCATGCTTCAATCCATATTGATGTATCCATAAGCAAAATTGAGAGACCTTCATAGTCTGAATTAAGAGAGACTGTCGCTGAGATTGTCTTTCATCCTATCTTTCTTCAGATCTGAATTTATTTGTGTCTTTGTGCTTCTTCTTAACTCACTACTATCATTTCCTTGTGTTTTTGTACATATCTTAGCTAGTTATTTCCTCTTAGCAGATTTAGATATCCAATCTATGACTGTCTTTTAAATACAATTGCAGATCTACATATTTTTGCAATGCTTCAGTTTGTTATATGCTACCAGCTACTCTTACTTCAAACTCCATTCCAGATATATATGTTTGTTTGAAGACTACCTCTATCAGTGTCCAGAATTTCTCTGTTCTCACATTAAATTCCCGAGTCAATACATTCAACATTTGTAATATCAGCACCATAATTATTTGCCCTATTACAGAATCATGTTCTTCAATGGAGTATTCCTGAGAAATGATCTTTATCAAGGAATGACTGTTACTATAGTTCAGCAAGGATTTCATAAGGACCCTTTCACTAATAGCTTCAGCGATAATGATCAAGAATTACAAGCTCCCCCTAACTATATGCGTCATCTCCTTTTGGCAGAGTCTTCTTATAAAATGCTTAGTTTCTCAAAATTTAGGCCAATGACATATGTTGTTGGCTGGAGAGCTCAAGGGACTTTCAGATTGTATTTCCTTCCTTCTCCATACTTGTGTAATTTTCTTCTTTTGCATGGTTCTATCTTGTGTAAGAGCCCATGTTAAGTTACAATCACGTGCCATATGACCAATGTTATGACACTTGAAGAATTCTACATTGTTCATGAATAATAATTCATGATTTCTTCTTGCAAAATTGTTTCTTGGAGGTTGTCGGAGACTACAACATCTATCTCTATGATATGCTTTACAGTCTTTTGCCATGTGACCAAAGTTTGTACAAGAATAACAATAACCAAAAAATGAACTTTGGTACCTGGGAGATGGGGTTTTCCTTGATGTACTTCTGAAGCCTTTCTTCCTTGATATCCGTTGATGATAACCATTGCCTCTCGCATCTTTGACATCATCTACATTTCTTCTTGGAGCTGTTTTTCTTCTTGGAGGAGGATTTTTTCTATTGCAGCCTTGATTTTTCTCCTTACCTTTGCTGGAGCTGGGAGCATCACCACTTCTTTCTAGCTTCTTCACATCTCTTTTGTTTAAAGCATTTTCATTCTTGTTTGAGGATTCACCTACATATCCGAGACCTGATTTATCAGATGGACATCTGTGATAGCTGAGCATGTCATCCAAGGCTTGAGAGCTCTTCAAGGTTTTGTTCATCCTTTCAACCTTTGTTCTGAGGAAGATAATCTCTTCTTCCAATCTTTCACACTCATTATTCTTCTTAGCAAGTTTTTCCTTAGTTTCTTCCTTGATATTAGTAGCTTCATCTGCTTCTATTTTAAGGGAGATGGTATCTGACTTCACTTTGAAGATTTCTTCATTCTTTGCTTGACTGCTCTCCATTTTCTTCTCAGCTCCTTGTGCCTGTTTCCTAGCTTCTTGTAGTTGAGACTTAAGGGAGGAGACCTCTACCTTGTACTAACCAATCTCTTCTTCAAGTTTGTTAAAGCTCTTGTGCCTTTGTTCAAGTTGGCTTGACAAGATATCTTCTTGCTTCTTTGTTTTATCCAATTGATTTGTCATGGATATGACTTCTTCATGATGCTTTCTTTTGCTTTGATGGTATTCCTTCTTAAGCTTGGCAAGCTTTTCATCCCTTTCTTGTACTTGAAGCTTGATGAGGTCAACTTTCTTCCTTGTTTGATCTTGGTTACCAACTAGTGCTCTCTTCTTAAGTTCCTCATTTTCCTCTTTCAAATTTTTAATTTCTTCCATGGAAATCATAAGTTTAGCGAGGAGTTCTTCTACAAAATCTTTTTCATTCTCTTCATCTTCTAAGTCTGTTTTAGCCTTGATGACATCATTCTCATTTTCAGCTTGTATGACGGGTTCAGGATCTCCTTCTTGATTGATGGTCATGGTCAGTGCTCCTTTTGAGTGAAGGTCATGAAGCTTGTCCCATATATCCTTTGTTGATGAATATTTTCCTAGATTGTTCTTTATAGAATCAGGTAGCCCACTCAAGATTGCCTTTGCTGCTTTTGCATTGTACTCCTTGGATTCTTCATCCATCCTGCTATCAGCAATCACTGATTTCCATATTTCAATGCCTTGAGTCTGTAAGAAATTTCTCATTCTTGCTTCCAATATATTAAAGTTCCCATTGAGCCTTGGAGCCTCATCAAATTGATTGTCTTCTATTTTAGTAGTAGAGGGAGACACATCCTGAGGAGAATTGGAGACTTTCTTCCTTAACCTCGCCATTTGTGTTCTAAATGTCGACCATCAAGCTGTTAAGCTTTGAATGAAGGTACCTACTTTGATACCAATTGTTGGAAATACTAAGGGGGGCGGGGGGGGTGAATCAGTATTTATTTTTCCCATTATTTTTTTACCAGTTAAAACATATATATTCAGAACACAAAATGAACAGCAAGAATAAATGCTTTTATTAATATAAACTGTGCAGTAAAATAGATACAATATATAGATGGTTGCAATCAATTGCCAAGCTCCAACTTGGACTTTGGCGAGGCTCCAACCTCCAGAGCACCAACTCTATTTCGCCAAGACACCAATCTTGGACTTAGGAGCACAAACTCTCAAGGACTTCAATCCTTCCTACTTCTGAGGCTTCAACCCCAAGGACTCCAATCCTACTTACTTCTAAGGCACCAGCCCAAGGACTCCAATCCTTCTTGCTTTTGAGGCACCAACCCCAAGGACTCCAATCCTATCTTGCTTTTGAGGCACCAGCCCCCAAGGACTCTAATCCTATCTTTTCAAGGCACTGTTTGATAGTAATCTTTCGCTCTCAAAACTCTTCTTTACTGAGTTTTGTCTATTTATAGCTTCACTGTAGTCTCCAGGCTACAGTATCAATGACAACCAGTCTTCTTAAGAATGAGTCTTTACAACTCTACACACTGCCCACACATAGTCTCCAATAGCCTTCTTTCTTTTCTCACTGATAATGTCTTCACACAGCTTCAGTCAGTCTACTTTTAGCTGCACTAAACTCTGTATAAAGAACATCTTTCTGTTCAAGCTTATGTTCTCATTGTCACAGTGAATGCTTCAGTATGACTGTTTCTCTGCTAGCTGCTTCTCCCCTTCGACTGCCTACTGTCCTGTTGGTCCTTCATCCCTCTTTCTGTTCTGTTGGACCCTCACACAGCCTCTATTTCCTCCAGCGTTTTTCAACAACGTTAAACAGCTGCAGCAACCTTCGCCAGCGTTCACCAGCAACTTCATACAACGCTTAACCACATTTGTTGCATCTGCTACCATACATTCTGGTTCTTCACAACACCAACCGCTACAATGACAACAACTACAATAGCAACAGCAGCAATAGTAGCAACAGCAGCAACAATAGCAACAACAACAGCAGCAACAACAGCAACAGCAACAACAGCAGCAGCAACAACAACATCAACAATTCTATATTTTTTACTGTTTTATACATTCTCATGCCTTTGTCCATTCGTTTCCGCTTACTCAATGGCTCTTTGGCTTCCTCCTCGCTCGCTTGAGCTTTGGCTTCCTCAACACTCACTCGACCTTCTAGCTTCCCTCCTCCATTCGCTTTAGCTTCCTCATGTTTACGATGTGCTGAAAATATAATGTCATCACGGAGGTGATTCAGCAACGCTGAAATATAATGTCGTCGCGGAGGTGTTTCAGCAACGCCGAAATATAATTTCGTCACGGAGGTGTTTCAGCAACGCCGAAATTGGTGTTTCAGCAACACCGAAAGTGGTGTTTCAACAACAGAGAAATTGATGTTTCAACAACTTTTCTCCAACTTTTTCAACAGCGTTCAACAGCTGTTAAAGCATGCATACATGGGTTTTACAAGCCCGATAACGTAACCTGCTCATACAATATAAACTCTACCATTTTCACTCTGTCAGTGTATTTGCATATGAGTCTAAATCTTCTGCCTCTGATAGCTCTGTTTGCGTTAAATGCATATACAAGTCTTTGTTGCCATATGCATGTTTATGCTCCACTTGGCTCCTCTTGGCTCCTCTAACTCTGTCTGCTTCCTCTATGGCTCTGATGGTGGTGCTTCGTGCTCTGTTAGCTCCTCTCGTCTCCATCTGCTCCTCTGGTGGCTCTATCTACTCCTGTTTTCTCTGATGGCTCTCTGCATCCACTGTTTGTTGTTAAACACATCCATTGCTCCTCTGATGGCTCCTGATGACTTTGATATGCCTCCTTGCTATATGGTTCCTCCTACAGCTCCTCTTAGTCCAATGTGGCTCCTCTGGCTTAGCAGTGTCTTTCAAATACCTCCTTGCATATATGAATGCCTCTCTTGCTTTGATATCCTATAATATGCTTTGATATGCCTCCTTAGGTAACTCCTCTTTGCTTATGGCTTGGCTATCCTGATGGCCTTGCTCCTGTCTCTTCATGAATTTGCTCTGCATCCTCTTGGCTTCATGTCATCCTCTAGTATCCATAATATTGCCATATTGACATCAATGACAACCTAGGTCAACATCCAAGAGCCACCTATTTGACCCTCCCATATAGCTATATATAAAAGGAAACTCGAAGCATTTGAAGACCATTCAGTTACTCCATCACATCAATTCTACACCAAACAATAAGAAGAAGACAATTGTTCTCAAATGAAAGAGAGGAAAGTCAAAGGAGAGAGAGAAAATGAATTTTCTGCCCTAGTTCTTCTCACACGTGAAAATTTTTTCTAAGGTATTGTAGGCCTAAAATTTCAAGGACCGAAATTACAGGGCAGAAATTTCCGGAGTTGACCATATTTCACACATTTGACTAGTATTAACTTTGTTGAATTTGACTTTTTGAAGAACACTTGGAGGGGGATGACTTGGGTATTTTGTGGCAGTTTTTGACTTGGTATTGGGTCTTGGATATCTCAATTTTATTTGATTCTATAAGATGATTTTCATGGGTTTCCCCCCTTATGGTGTTTTGCCTTGGCTTGGAGCCTAATTTCTTGTGTCCTTTGTCTCTTTGTGATCTTCTTGTTTTGAACTTTTTGGTAATTTCTTGATTAAGTGAATATAAATTTAATAAGATGCCAACAAACATACAAAAGTAATTATCAAGTTAAGAGAAATCAATCATAAATCCTACTACACATGACTTCTCAACATAATTGATCATGACCGGCCCGCAAATCAGATTTGTTGGGTTGGTTGGTGTTGTTTTTCCATGGTACTGGAATCTAGGTTAGGGTATTAGAATCTCTGACACTACCAATCCAAATATCACAACAAAATACTTTGCATAGAAGAATATAAATATTAGTAAATCAACAAATGCACAAATATAGACAACTTTTTACAATTTTCAGCAACCCAACTTTGTTATATTAAAAAATTGTAATACAATTGTCAAGGGGTCTTGTACCAGGGATAATGTTCCCTGTACATCCACTGATACAAGATTACAAACTAGGGCTTTCTTATCAACAATTATAACAACCAAACGCCCTTGAACAAGATGCACTAGTCATCTCGCTGATGTAGTTGACTTCACAACTACCTTGATCATACAATGAACACATATGCTAGTCCTTCTGCTCCTAATCTGCAACTCTTCTTCTATCAATGGTCCAACTCCTTTAGGTCACTGAACACAGCTTACAAATTTTCCCTCTCGTTGATCATCTTTCCATTAGTGCATCAACACTTAGGGTCTTATGTTGAGTTGTTCAAAACTCCATTTTTTAACAACTCTCAACTGCCCACTGCTACTCCTTGGGACTTCTTCCCTGTAATGTCTTTCTAAGTTGCTCCAATGAAGACAAACTCTAGGCCAGTGGGCTACCACTTATCACTATAAGATATCCTTCTCTTTAGTGAACTTGGTCTAGTCAAACAACTCCCTTTGACTTGCTTCTTTAGTCCTTCAAAGATCAGTCACTGACCCTCCTATCAATATACCTCTCTTTACAATCCAAGTGTCATTCCCTATACTGCACTTAGGGACTCGTTGCGTACCTACTTGTTTCCCTCCAACAACCTTAAAACACCCAACCAAACTATCCAAATTGGTCCCAAACTTGGACCCAACACCTAGCAATAATAGAATAATAACATAACTTGCAAACTTGTGTGCATACCTTTGAAGTTTCTTCTCACTAGTTAAGGCACACCTGTAGCCCACATCAGCCCTCCAACTGTGGTCAATTCTCCTTCAAAAGTTTGTGCTCTCCTCTTTACAAGCCTTTTCCATCCGTTGCCTTAGAAGACTTCTAGAGCCACCTGTTTAGGTCTTTTTGGCCCCCCCAAATAACACTATAGGGGCTCAACCCTTTCTCCTTAGGTCACAAAGCTTCTCGACCTGTTCAATCAAGGAAAACCTCCATAAACAATGCACAAAATTTCTCCCTTCTCCTCAGCCTAGTCTCTTACACAAATCGGCTTAGACTGTGATGAGAAATGATCCCTAAAACATATCCTTTCCTCCTCTTCACTAGGCTCCAAGGTACTGCGGCCAGAACATAAGTATTCTTCCTTATTTGAGTTGTTCTTGTGTTGCTTGGATGTGTTGTCCAGCCTCAATGTCAACTTCTATTTATATGTTTCTCCTTGGGCTTCAAAAAATTGTCACAAGGACACACTTCTAAGCCAATTGACTTGATCTTTGTGCCACAAGCCCACTTGAAACATACAAAAAATACTATCTCGCTTTCTACATGTCCTTTCTTGGTGTTCTTTGTGGCCCCTAGATCCTTTTAGAGGCCTCTACAATCTCCAAGGGTTACATGTCCAAAACTCCTTGTGGTTTCACACCCACAAGCTTGCGTGCAAAGCCAACACCTTGGGTTCTAAGCCCATAAAGCACTCAGTGTGGTTCCCATTCCTCCAAAACCCCAAACCCTTGGGCTTGGAGTACCTCCCTAGCTACAAATATCAACACTCCCTCTTATAGAGGGAGGTACTTCCAAGACTACAAACTAACTCTTCATCAATGTCACTATTGGTGACACTAGCCCAACTCCTAACACCCATAACTCTAGCGAACCCTAAAGCATGGGTTGCACCCTTCTCAGAAGTATCACTGTCACTAGAAACCTCATGCTTCTTCTTCTTCTTCTGAAATGCTTTCAGGCCATTCCATGATTCATTCTTGCTCATTTTAGAAGTACCCTTACTCCCCATTGACCATGCACCCTTCTTGGGCTGCACATTCTCCCTCTGAATCTGCAAACTCCCTCTAAAACTCAGCTCCCTCTGAACCTGTAGAACCTGGACCTTCTCTTCCTTCTTCTTCTCATGATCTTTAGGCTTGACCGTCAGGCTATATAGACCATGTTATCTAACTCCAATCACAGCACTTGTGGAGCTAGAGCCTCTCGGCCTGAGTATCACCTTCCTACCATGTAACAACACCTCAAACCCCTTTTGCTCCATCGCTGAGATAGACAACACTTTATATCTGAGCTCTGGTACAAGAAGTACATCCTGAACTCACATCAACTAGCATGAATCCCTGTTGAATGGCACTACTCTTAATCCTTTGATCTCCTTTTGACTCTTGTCACCCAACACCATGTGCAACTTTGAGTCCCACTCAGCTAGAGTTTCGAACACATCCTGTGAACCTATCATGTGCTTTGTCACACCACTGTCCACGTACCATGCAACCTCATCGATGGTACCCTGAGAGAAATGAGAGATCAATGCAAAATCATCACTCTCCAATCTCCTATAGAGGTCATCAATATTGGTAGAAGTGGCAACACCTGCAATCTATTTCCCCTTCTTCTCATCATCTCCCTGCTTCTCCCTTGGACACTTTGCCGAATAATAACCAAACTTGCCACAGTTAAAACACTTAATCTTACTCAATTCCTTCTTTACTTGCCATTCATTCTCGCTGCAAGAGCCATGTCATCATCAAAAGCCTTATTGTTCAGATGAAGATCCTCATCTCGCAATTCTTCCTAAATGAAGTCATCCCATAACATGTTCCAATCTGCCAATTTGTCTCTGACAGTGATCCCTTTGATAAACAACTTCAATTTTGGAGTAAAACCCTTCAAAGCAATCCTCACAAACTCAGAATCTGAAACAATCTCACCGATGCCAGCACATCTTGAACCTGAGACAACCTCATCAAATACGAATTCACCCCTTCACCCTCTATCATCCGAGTGGCCTTCAACTTATCCAATAACACCAACAGTCAGTTCTTGTTCTTATTCTGCAACAAATCTTGAAGAGCTTTCCACATCTCGTGGTCAATGTACTCAACAGACATATGAGGTATTAAGTGTTGAGAAATCTGGGTAATTAGAATTAAGTGATTTCTCTTGATTAGTAATTGCTTGTGAGTATCTTTTACTTCATGAGATTAGGATATTTTCTTTACTTAATTCATTAGCATTCTTGTTCATCAAATAGCTTCCAATGCATAAACATAAATAGACAAGAGACTGTCATAGGATGTAGGCTATGACCCAGGGCCAAAACCTCTCACTCTTTGAGAGGAAAACCCACACAAATTCTTGTTATAGAGATTCCAATCGACGAATACCAAGACCAAGACCCTTGACCTATTAGCCACTCCAAGACCAAGACACAAGCTCCAATGACAGTCAACCTGTTTCTAGACTCCTCTTCCATTTCGACCTTCTTCAAGACATAGTATTAACAAACCATCAAGCCATTGTCATCACACAAAATTTTCACTGTTATATCACCAAATTGTGATCTTTGCAGCATCATTGAAACTCATTATTACGTCATCAAAGATACAACTATTTGTAGCTTCATTGTAACACTAATATGAGACTTCTTCCTAGCATCGAGACCTTCTTTCGAAGATCCAAAATTTTGTCGGCTCAGAAAATACTTTCGTTATCCCTTCCTGATCTATTCATATTCCTTTCATAACTAGACATCAGAACTTGTCACTTTCTTATTGTCATTGTGATCTTAATCTTAGAGGGATATGAATTCCCTTTCTTCTCACATAATTGTAGCCTTTGAACTGTAGCCTTCGCCGAGATAGATATTAGAATTAGAGGTGATCTGAACCTCTTTTCTGTCACAATTCACTGAAATCTCAAAGACATGTAAAGCTTTGTATTTTGCTAATGTGAAGAGCCTAGCCACATATATATAGTAATATGTCCTATATAATAAGTCGAAATGTTCATCTTAATGGGTGTGTCTCCTTAATTGAGTGAGTTGACATGAGCCATTACTTCATTTGTAGGCTGACATGAAGAGAGGGACTTGTGCTTATCGTTCAAGGGCTTTATAGACTTGTATACATTTGACACATGCTCAAGAAGAGCTCTTCATACATGACATTGACTCTTTGACTTTAATGAAAAATCCTAAGGCTTTCAATGGGAGCCATCTAAAATAAAATCCCTTTCTCATGAAACCCATGAAGCAAGTCTTACAATAATAATTGTATTATCTTCTTTTCATCATTTACAAAGATCATAATTACATGTCATTATGAATACCGAACCTAGTTACACTTTTCAACACTCCCTCCTAGCTAGGTAGGTATTCATAATGGTACTTGGTCATTCTCAATATAAATAATTTCTCATAAGAAGAATCAGATTGGTAACCCATCTATCTAGCATCATATCAACCAGCATTGTCACATAGAAATGCCTTGACTAACATCTCTATCAACATTATCAAAGCACAATGCTGGCGAGACCAATGATTCATAGACACCATAATCATTGTCTCTCAAGGTACATACTCCACCTGGGTGTTCACAGAGTATGACCTACTTTGGACTATTCTTATCTTGGATAGCCAATCCTGAAAGAATATCAGTCCATGACTACTCTTATCTTGGATGCCCTATCTCATCCTCAAAGAGTATCAGATGCTAGATGATTACCCAATCCTCCATTATGTCTTCCCACATGAAGACCAGAATGATGTGTCTATCTCTCCCTCTCAATTAGGGATGACATATCAATTCCAATAATGGAATGTACTCATTCCTACGGAAGGAATGTACCTAAGCTCCCTCTTGTCTTACGAATTTCTAATTGTCTTCCAAGTAAGAAACTTGTTGTCAGGCTCCCTCTTAATTAGGGACCTACAGCATCTTCTCAACCAGTTGCTTGAAGAGCTCCTTCCTTCGATGTCATGAATTTATTTGTCAAGGAGTCTTCATCTTTTGTGGCTTCTTCATAGGGCATAGACCATCCATCACTTTCATTCATGGGTCATGTCATCATCAGAAAGCGATCCATTAGTCTTCATCTGGCTTTTCTTCATGTCATGTTGCCTTCTTCATGTCATATTTTCTTCAGAAGGATCTTACATCCTTCTACATGGTCCACTTGGAAGTTATCCACGGTTCTTCCCTTTTGCAGTCCTGCATAAGCCCATCCAGATATTTCTTTAAAAATAAGAAATGAACACTTAAACCAAAATTACCTTTGTGATGGTCTTTCATCATGACATCTTCATTTAGGTATCAGCATCCTTCATACATGTTAACATATCTCCCAAAGATATCCATTGTCAAGGGTCTCTATCTTTTCCAGATGTCCATCATAGTCTTCATATCTTTCCGGGAGATTTCCTAGTCAAATCTTCTTGGTCTTCCTAATGTTGATTGCCTTTACCATGGTTTCATATCTCGCGATCTATTCCTTCCTTTATTCACATGTTTCATTCCCAGTAGTTTCCATTCAGAGTTCCTCAGTTGTAGTCAACCGCCTCATACTTCATATGAGGATATATTATGTTGATTTCATCTAGTGTGACCCATGCCTTTTGGAAACCTTTAATAGGAGGATATTCCTTTCCTTCGATCATGCTTCTCAATATAGAGAAGTGATCCAAGTTACCTGCAACCATACAACGTGACTTTATAAAATCGAATATAAGCATACATATCTCATTTACCTTTAGGTCATCTAGGCTTCTTTCAACAACTTTCTTGATTGAAAATGTCTTCAACCCCTTGATCTGCTTAATCTCTTATGTCATCATACCATTATCCCATGAATTCCACGAGTTTGGAGTTCCTCGTGAAACACTTGCTTCCTCTCTAGATCGGTGAACCCGCCGATGAGGATTCCATCAGAGAATCTTGAGGATCTCGCATATCCTTATCCAATAGATGTTTCCTTTCAACTGTGTATGATGATACTTTATTGGATGACTTCTTCCTTTGATCTTTTAATGAGGTCAACAAGAGTTATATGCTACATAGCTGACTATCAGACATCCTTCATGTTTCCTATGGTGATGTCACAAGCTCTTACTAGTAATGATTTTTCTCTTCCTTGGACTTCCTTCTTTCAAATTTCTCTGTTTCTTCGGTGAAATGGACTTCTTCTCTATCTTTCTTGTTATTTCCCTTCTTAAGCTTAGGACAATCTTTCCTGTATAGCATTGATTCTTAACTATGTTCTTCTTTTCTTTCAGAAAATGTTTGAATATTTTTTGCCCTCAACCTTTTTGTTACCTTGTTCATCAATTAGTTGTATGAAGATTATTTCATCCCAAATCTTGCAATTGAGATCTTATAAAGATAAACTTTGATACCTTCAATTTGTGTAGATCAAATCTAAGTGATGTGACCTACTTTATCGCATCTTCAGAGAATAGTTCTACCAGCTTATCATATATATCTATTTGATGTCTCCAAAACTGCTATATGAGGGGACCATTCATAGGAATCCATTTCCATGTATTCAAAGGAGACATTTTCATTGATATATTCAATGACTTCACTTTCTTCGAGGACTATGTATTTCCTCCTTTTCCATGGAAGGAATTTCGATGACCCAGCCATATTATATATCTCCTTGCAAAACAAAGTGACTTTACCAAATTTGATTATAGAACGAAAGATACTTACTTGAAAAGTGAAGATGAAATATTCAACTTGATCACTTTAATGGTGGTTGAAGAAGATGTATTAGTGCCCCTTTTGGATAATCTTCTTCCAAATGAAAAGCCCTTCTTCAATAAAGGAGATTGCTCCTTGATCAAGAATGGATTTTGTAAGTCAAGTCAAAATCTTACCATATGTTGACGACCAAAATGGTCCTAGGTGGAAAAGTTGCTCTCGAATTACGCAGAGTTTGATTGTCTCAATTTATTGTGAAAACTAGTACTAGGACGAAGAGTTTGACGCACTGATTCCGACGATGTCTCAAGATTTCTGTTTGGCTTCCCATTGATGGAGAAATCACCCGTCAAAGTTGAAGTGTCGAAGAAGGCCTTGTTGACTATGAAACTTGACGCAGTTCCATAAGGCACAAAATTAATTCCCACGTTCCTGCAAAAGAATGATGGTAAGAAACAGATGTCAAATAATGTTTTGGCACATTTATATTTGGCAAGTTACAAGGGTTAGATTATGTTCAATGATGTCAAAATATTACATTAAAGTGTATTCTATCCTAATGCTATGGTGGCCATGGTTGCATTACACTGTGACGCATTTGTTAAACCTAAGGTGGGCGCATTATTAAAATGCCAAAGCGTGTGGAGCTAAGGCAAGGTGAGCGAAAAATTATGTTCATAACCCATATCATAAAGTTTGAAATCGGAATTATTTCATACAATATTGCAAAGGTGGAAATGGTTATGACTGCATATTAAATGTGAGTCAAATGGTGGATTTTTAATGTTGAAAAACATTACAAACAGGCGCATTAACTATATATGTCGCATTTTAAAACTATATGGTATATGCCTTGATGGAATGTTCTACTGTTATGTCAATTACCACGTCATGGCGGAGTCCATTTTCAAAGGCGCAAATGTATATGACATATTGTTATCAATGTATTATGATTCATTACGAAAATGCAAGTCACGGTGACAAACATAGTCAGGGCAGCGTCAATGAGTAGGCAAAAATGGTTGCGCAAATCTGTTGACTACGGAAATGGTGGGTCAACCTGTCCACAAAGCACCCAAATGAAAATCCGTTGCAGATCTGGTCAGTGTCGGGGATTGTGAACAACTCATGCCACGGCAGGGTAGTTATCATGCAATGGAGGTATAGCCAAGTCATCAATTTATCCAGGCACGGATTCAGCACATGATTCCAAGGTGGCTACGTCAGCAAATCGGTGGATTCAGTGCAATGAGGCTACGAGCATCGTCCAAAGTCCTTTCACCGGTACGGAACTCGAAAACAGAGTTATATTAAGGTTCGAATCTGAACTATGATGCATGTGGATAAGTCAACCAACAATGTGGCTTCAATCATTAATTCATTTCGAAAGTAATGGTATTATTTTCCATTCGAACTATTTTGAAGTTAAGGTCTAAAAGCATAAAGTTTAGATAAATTTAATGCATTTCGAAAGTCATGGTATTATTTTCCATTCAGAATAATTTTGAAGTTAAGGCTTAAAACTATAGGAGATAGTTTTGCGCTATATTGATATTTATGATAAAGTTTGTTGAAATTAAAGTCATAATGTATCAACACTGAGATTTCTAATTGGACCACAAAGAATTTGTTAACAAACTTCAAAGTTAGCTTTGAATTTTCATATAAAAGGAGGTGAAAGTCGATCCTTTAGACAGGCGAATTCAATGAAGCTAATTCAAGGAAGCAGAGTTCTTTGAAGATAGGCTTTCAAAGCCTTTGGAGGAGGCAGAGATTTGTAGAAGGCAAATCCAAGGATTCACATTTGTGAAGTGGATATCACATTTTCAGTGTGAGAGCACTTTTTGTAGCCTTGGCAAGAAGAGAAGAGAGGCGTTTCAGAAGCCCATCAAATCTCTTCCAATTCCAGAGGTGAAACCCTTCAAGAAGGAGATTGCGCTTCAGTTTTCAAGTGACAGTTCAGTGAAAGAAGCTTCAGGGTCAGAGTTTCAGCATTGTCTATAGATGCTCTTTTGACTGTTTCCTGGCCATCCTTGGGCATATTTAGGAACGGAGACAGGCACTGGAAATATGTTGCAGGCAGCTTTCTTTCTATAGTGACCAACAGTGCCTGTGAGGACTAATCAGCATGCAAAATCACATGTAAAGAAACGCTTGAAGCACTTCTAATAGAACGGTCGCACATTTTGAAGTGGACCTGGAGACATAGTCCAAGAGGGATGAACTTTGTCATCAAATTCTTTCTGAGTTAGCGCCTTTTAATTTGTTGCTTATGCGCTATTTAATGTTTTAAATCATAAAGACAACTTAAAATTCTGCTTGCAATTCATTGTTCATTGCTAAGTTGCACTAAGTCAATTGCCTACCAGTTCCATTTTAGTCTTGCACTTATTGAGAGGATGATCTAATTCCCGCATTTCATATCATTTTTGGTATCAGAGTAGGTTGGCTCTTTTTGGTGTAAGAATGGCAAAGAGTTCTAGGCAGCTCAAGCGGGAGAACGATGCTTTGCGGTGGATGGTGAAATCTCTGGAGGAAGACAAGAAAATACTCCAAACAAAGATTGAAACTTTGAGAAATGATGCTTTGCGGTGTATGGTGAAATATATGGAGGAAGACAAGCAAAGACTCCAGATAAGGGTTGAGGTTTTGCAAAAGAGTCGAAGGATAAACATTCCATCAGTTCATAGTGCATCCACTGAAAGGAAGAATGAGGTCTTCCCTCTTCATATGGATGATGAAGGCAGTTCATCATTATCCACGACTCCAAAATCTCAGTAGGTAGAAGAAGCTATCAGAAGTTTTTCCTCACCTTCTAAATAAACTTCTTATGCACCAGCCTCACCAAGAAAAGGCTTGGAGAAGAACGATTCTTCCATCGATGAGGAGATTGGAGCATTTTGAAAGCATACTAAAAGAATGGGTATGAAGCTAATGCAAAAGATGGGTTTCCAGGAAGGACAAGGTCTTGGCAAACAAAGTCAGGGCAGACTCCAACCGATCTTCGTGTAGGAAAGGCTGAAACATGAAGGCTTGGGTTATGATCAAACAATATGTGACTACTATGGGAAGAGAGGTCATATTGCGAATTGATGTTGGTCCCTACACCCAGACCTAATGCTGAAAAAGTTGCACGACCAAAAAGGTAAGTTGATGAATCAATCAAGCAATGATTCAGAAGGTGATTCCTCAAGTCAAAACTTAATGTTAAAATTTAAAAAGAAGATTTACCCATTTACCTTTTGTGGTAGTAATTCACAATGTGTAGAAGAATGTTGGAAGCAAAAAAAATTCAGCAAGAAAGTAGGTTCTATCAAAAGTCAGCCACGAAAATATGATGTAGCACTGGAAGTGAAGAAGCGTCCCAAGAAGACCTTACTTCAGTTAGATAATGACTCCGCCGCATCTAGACAAAGTACGGGAAAGTCTAATAAAAAGGAAGCTAGCACAAACTTCGGAGAACGAGTTTGTCGACATTGCAAGCTGAAAGGGCATTCGAAGAGCAAATGTCTGATGCTACCTAAAGAAACAACATCAACATCAACAGAGTAAGAGACATCAAAGAAAGCACCTAGCACCGAGGAATGTAAGTCTCCATATTGGAATTGGGAAAATTACATGCCATATGTATAAACTATGACTTTGAAAATTGTTGACAGTGGGCCTAGTCAAAGTTTGTAACTAAAGTCTAGATGGTTTTTACATTAACTCATGATTGTAATAAACTTCATGATTGTAATAAAACTTTTGTAGGTCCAAAAGTTCTTTCTATTGGGAGGTGTGATCTATAATGGATTTTGCAAGTCAAGTTAGAATCTTACCATATTTTGACGACCAAGATGGTCCTAGGTGACAAAGTTGTTCTCAACTTGTGCAGAGTTTGATTGTCTCAAATGATTGCGAAAGCTAGTGCCATGACAAAGGGTTCGACAAACTGATTCTGGCGATGTCTCCAGATTTCCGTTTGGCCTCCCGACAATGGAGAAATCATCCGTCAAAGTTGAAGTGTCGAAGAAGGCCTTGTTGACTATGTGACTTGTCGCATTTCCATAAGGCACAAAATTAATTCCTAGGTTCCTGAAAAAGAATGATGGTAAGAAAGAAATGTCGATTAATGTTTTGGCACATTTATAATTGGAAAGTTACAGGGGTCAGATTATGTTCAATGATGTCAAAATATTACATTAAAGTGTATTCTATCCTAATGCTATGGTGGCCATAGTAATATGTTGAATTCCTAATAGTGCATGGTTGCATTACGCTATGGCGCATTTTCTAAACATAAGGTAGGCGCATTATTAAAATGCCAAAGTATGTGGAGCTAAGGCAAGGTGAGTGAAAAAATATGTTCATAAACCATATCATAAAGTTTGAAATCAAAATATTTCATACCTTAGTGAAAAGGTGGCAATGGTTATGAGCGCATATTAAATCCGAGTCAAATGGTGGATTTTTCATGTTGGAAAACATTACAAATGGGTGCATTAACTATATATGTCACATTTTAAAACTATATGGTATATGCCTTGATGGAATGTTATAGTGTTACGTCAATTTCCATGTCATGGCGAAGTCCATTTTCAAAGGCACAAATGTATATAACATATTGTTATCAGTGTATTCCGATGCATTACGAAACTTCAAGCCACGGTGACAAACATAGCCAGGTCAGCATCGATGAGTAGGCAAAAATGGTTGTGTAAATCTGTTTACCGCCGAAATGGTGGGTCAACCTGTCCACAAAGTACCCGCATGCAAATCCGTTGCAGATTTGGTCAGTGTCGAGGATTGCAAACAACTCATGCCATGACAGGGTAGTTACCATGCAATGGAGGTATAGCCAAGTCAACAGTTTATCCAGGCAAGGATTCAGCACATGAAGCCAAGATGGCTATGTCAGCAAATAGGTGGATTCAATGCAACGAGGCTATGTGCATCATCCAAATTCCTTTCATCGGCATGGAACTCAAAAAAAAGTTATATTAAGGTTCTGATTCAAACTGTGATGCATGTGGATAAGTCAACCAACAATTTGGCTTCAATCATTAATGCATTTCGATAGTCATGGTATGATTTTCCATTAGAAATATTTTGAAGCTAAGGTCTAAAAGCATAAAGTTTAGATAAATTTAATGCATTTCGAAAGTCATGGCATTATTTTCCATTTGGAATAATTTTGAAGTGAAGGCTTAAAACTATAGGTCCAGATAGTTTTGTGTAATATTGATATTTATGATCAATTTTGTTGAAACTAAATTCATAACGTAGGAACACCAAGATTTCCAAGTGGACCACAGAGAATTTGTTAACAAACTCCAAAGTTAGCTTTGGATTTTCGTATAAAAGGAGGTGAAAGTCATAAAAGGAGGTGAAAGTCCATCCTTTAGACAGGCGAATTCAAGGAAGCTAATTCAAGGGAGCTAATTCAAGGAAGCAGAGTTCTTTGAAGATAGGCTTTTGAAGCCTTTGGAGGAGGCAAATATTTGTAGAAGGCAAATCCAAGGATTCACATTTGTGAAGTGGAGATCACATTTTCAGTGTGAGAGCACTTTTTTGTAGCATTAGCAAGAAGAGGAGAGGTGTTTCAGAAGCCCATCAATTCTCTTCCAATTCCAGAGGTGAAACCCTTCAAGAAGGAGGTTGTGCTCCAGTTTTCAAGTGACAATTCAGTGAAAGAAGCTTCAGGGTCATAGTTTCGACATTATTTGCAGATGTTCTTTTGAGCGTTTCCTGGCCATCCTTGGCCCCATTCAGGAACGGAGACAAGTGCTGGAAATTTGTTGCAGGAGGCTTTCTTTCTAAAGTAACCAGCAATGCCCACGAGCACAGATCAACAGAAAAAATCACATGTAAAGAAACTCTTGAAGAACTTCTAATAGAACGGCCACACATTTTGAAGCGTACCTGGAGACGTAGTTCAAGAGGGATGAATTTCGTCATCAAATTCTTTCTGAGTTTGCATCTTTTAATTTGTTACTTATGCGTCATTTAATTATGATATTTTAAAGCATAAAGACAACTTAAAATCCCGCTTGCAATTTGTAGTTCATTGCTAAGTTGCACTAAGTCAATCGCCTACCAGTTCCATTTTAGTCTTGCACTTATTGAGAGGATGATCTAATTTACGCATTTCAAATCACTCCTTTTATGATGTTAGTGCCTTTAGATCTAGCTTCCTTTGTTGATGGTGATTGATGAGGATGTTTTTCTTCTTCCTCTGATGATCTTCTTCAAGGATAAGGAGGGGATCCTTGTTGCAATGATAGGGAGCTTTCCTTATAGCTTTTGAAGACAATGCCTTCTAGCCTTCTTTGTCTTCAAGATACTTCGACTTTTCGGTGGTGAATGAGTGCAGATCAGGAATGCTTCTAGGATCTCCAAGATGATGTGATCTTAGTCCTATAAATGCTTCTCTATACTTTGGGATGCCTTGTTTTGTAGATCTCTTCATCTTGATGAGCGTCTTTGTGGTATTTTGCAAAGGACTATAGGATCCAACACTCTTGCTGGTGTAGACTTCTAGTTGCCTTGATTTGTAGATTTATTTGCCTCGAGTAGAAATAAGGCTTTGGCCTTGATTATTTGATGATCCCAAGACTTCTTTTGAAGTAGACTTCTTCTGAACTAGACCTTCTTCTTTGATCTAGGGTTTGATTCTTCAATGTAGATCTTGAACATTTGATTTGATATCCTTCAACTTGCTTTGATGCCTTTCTTGAAACTAGATCCTTGAGTGTCTCTTTGATTGCATGCCCTTTTCTTGACTTTGACGCCTTAGCTTCGATACCATGTTGAGAAATCTAGGGCATTAGAATTAAGTGATTTCTCTTTATTCGTAACTACTTGTGAGTATCTTTTACTTCATTAGATTAGGATATTTTATTTACTTAAGTCAAGAGTGTTCTTCTTCATCAAACAGCTAACAATGCATGAACATAAACAGACAAGATATGAAGGATGTAGGCTATGATCCAGGGCCAAAACCTCTCACTCTTTGAGAGGAAAACCCGCACAAATTCTTCTTATAGAGATTCCAATTGACGAATACCAAGAACAAGACCCTTGACCTATTAGCCACTCCAACACCAAGACACAAACTCCCTTGACAATCAACCTTATTCTAGACTCCTCTTCCATTTGACCTTCTTCGAGACATAGTATTAACAAACTGTCAAGCCACTATCATCACACAAACTTATCATTGTGATATCACCAAATTGCAATCTTTCTAGCATCACTGAAACTCATTGTTACATCATCAAAGATAGCACCGAATCTTTGTAGCTTCATTGTAACATTGATATGAGATTTCGCCCTAGCACCAAGACCTTCTTTCGAAGATCCGGAATTTTGTTGCCCCAGAAAATACTTTCGTTGTTCCTTCCTGATCTATCTGTATTCCTTTAATAAATAGACATTAGAACTTGTCACTTTCTCATTGTTACTGTGATCTTAATCTTAGAGGGATATGAATTCCCTTTCTTCTCATAGAATTGTATCCTTCGAACTGTAGTCTTCAAATTGTAGCCTTCACCGAGATAGATATCTGAATTAGAGGTGATCTGAACCTCTTTTCTATCATTGTTCACTGAAATCTCAGAGACATGTGAAGTTTTGTATTGTGCTAATGTGAAGAGCCTAGCCACATATATATAGTCATTCTTCCTATATAATGAATCGACATGAGCATCCGAATGGGTGTGTCTCCTTAATTGAGTGAGTCGACATGAGCCATTACTTCATTTGTAGGCCAACATGAAGAGAGGGACTTGTGTTTGTCATTAGAGGGCTTTATAGAATTCTATATATTTGACACATGCTCAAGAAGAGATCTGCATACATGACATTGACTCTTTGACTTACATAACAAATCCTAAGGCTCTCAATGGGAGCCATCTAAAATAAAATCCCTTGCTCATGAAACCCATGAAGCAAGTCTTACAATAATAATTTTATTCTCTTCTTTCCATCATTTATAAAGATCATAATTAAATGTCATTATGAAGACCGAACCTAGTTACACTTTTCAACATTTACGAATCCTTGAAAACATCTATGATTATCAACTTCACCTTTGTATTCAACTCTTCATACACTTCCACCTCCTTAGGGTCAACTAGCTTATTAATCTCTTTCTCTACAAAGTCCCAGATCTAGTTCACCATCAGAACCAACTTGAGCATTTCCTTCCATGGACTATAGTTGGAAAACCCTTCCAACTTGTCCTCGTACAGTAGACCAACCAACAACTTCAACATTGTTGTGAACCTTTCAACAACAATGTGACCAGCTCCCTCTTAAGTTATACTTCATTTTAAACACTCTAATTCATTGGCCTTTCAAAGTAGCTTTGATACCATGTTGTTTTCCACAGTATTGGAATCTAAGTTAGGATCTTAGAATCTCTGACACTACCAATCCAAATACCACAACAAACTACTTTGCACAATAGAATATAAACAACAGTAAATCAACACGTGCACAAATATAGACAACTTTTTACAATTTCCAACAACCCAACTTTGTTATATTAAAAAACTGTAGTACAATTGTCAGGGCTCCCATACCAGGGATAATGGCCCTCATACATCCAATGATACAAGAACACAAACTAGGGCTATCACAACCAAACTACCTTGAACAAGATACACTAATCGTTTAGCTGATATAGTCGAATTCATAGTTTCCTTGATTGTACCCTGAACACATACACTGATCCTTCTACTTCCAATATGTAGCTCTGCCTCTATCAATGATCCTACTCCTTTAGGTCACTGGACACAACTTACAAATCTACCCTCTAAGTGATCAATTGTCCATCAATGCATCAACACTTTGGGTCTTTTGTTGAGTTGTTCACGGCTCCATTTGTGAACAACTCTCAACTGCCCACTATTGCTCCTCATATCCTTTGGGACTTCTTCCCTCTAATGCCTTCCTATGCTACTCCAATGAAAATAAAATTTGACCCAAATGGCTCCCACCTATCACTACAAGATGTCCTTCTCTTCGATGAACTTGGGCTAGTCAAACAAATCCCTTTGACTTCCTTATTTAGTCCTTCAAATATCAGTCACTGAACCTCCTACCAATCTACCTCTCCTAACAATCCATGTGTCCTTCCATGTAAAACACTTAGGGCCTCCTTGGGTACCTACTTGCTTCCTTCCAATAGCTTTAAGGCACCCAACCAAACTATCTAAATTGCTCCTAAACTTGGACCCAACACCTAACAACAATAGAAGAATAACATACCTTGCAAACTTTTGTGCATACCTCTGAATTTTATGCTCACTGGTTAGGGCACACTTGTAGCCTACGTCAACCCTCCAACTGTGGTCAATCCTCCTTCAAAAGTATACAATCTCCTTCTCTTTACAAGCCTCTACCATTTGTTTCCCTAGAAGACTACTACAACCACCTATTTATGCCTTTTCGGCCCTCCCAAATAACATGACAAGGGCTCAGCGCTTTCTCCTTAGGTCATAGAGCTTCTCCACCCTTCAACCAAGGAAAACCTCCACAAAAAAATGCACAAAATTTCTCCCTTCTCCTCGGCCTAGTCTCATACCCAACTTAGCTTAGATTGTCATGAGAAATGATATCTAAAACAGATCCTTTCCTCCTCTTCGCTAAGCTCCAAGGTACTACGGCCATAACATAAGTATTCTTCCCTATCCGTGTTGCTCTTATGCTGCTTGGATGTGCACACTAAGCTCAACATCAACTTCTATTTATATGTTTCTCCTTGGGATTTAACAAAATGTCATGAGGGCACACTTCTAAGCCAGTTGACTTGATATTTGCGCCACAAGCCCACTTGAAACATATAAAAATTACAATCTCGCTTTCTACATTTCCTTTCTTAGTGTTCTTTGTGGCCCCTAGCTCCTTTTAGGATCCTCTACAATCATCAAGGGTTATATTGCCACCTTCTGCAAAAAGTGCTCTAACTATAAAAAAGAGTGCAAAGCAGCATAGAGGTTTGCAGCCATCTTCTAAGCCATAGAAGCACAATAGCCCAAATCGGACTTTCTCCAAAGGAAAGTGCTCTAAACAAGTTTCCAATGGTATGAGGAAGTCCTAGAATGGACTTCTAGATCAAAAGTTAGAGACAGTTGAAGTTATACCTTTAAAAACCAGAAGACAAAGGGAAAAATTGAAAAATTCTAAGTTTGAGTTCGTGTCCATCTGGCACGTGTCTAATCGGAAATTAGCGATCGAAAGTAGAGGCATATGGTACATCAGATATCAGAGGTCCCTGGAAGCGATGAGGCAAATCAAAGGTCCCACATATCGGATGTCTGGGTTGAAATTGGCAATCGGCGATCGCAACAGCGCAATACATGTCGCAAATCAGTAATCAACGATCTTAAAGTGACCACTATAAAGGACTTGCGAGAAAAATATGTCGATAGTATAAACTATCGAAGGATGTCTAGAAGCAATTAATAAAGGATTTTAGTGAAAAACCAAGGGCAGGCAGGACTTTTCTCTCTCCTCTAGAGGGCCACGTGGTGGAATACTATTGGTCCCGATAAGGCCACATGGAATCTTACATCATCATGACGTGACAGTACAGTGGACACGTGGCATGTAGATTTAGCATTTTCAGGGGTCATAAGGGGCCAAAACAGGGTGACATTGTTACACAGCATTTTGTCATTATCTCTATACTCCCCGTTCCTCAATCCTGGAGGACCTCTACAGTGAACCTCATGTGTTTTCCTATCATGAAGAACATGTCTTTGAATCACTCTTCATCTGCAGAACATCTCCCTCTTCCATCATTTCTAGAGAATATTCCTTCAAACTCGGTTTTAAAGGTCGGCGCTAACCCTCAATTCCTTCCCCGCACTGGTTTGCAGAGTTTAACACTAAACCTAGCGCCGATCAGCACTGGTATCCATCCAGTACTCGCGCCAACCCTCTTTTGGAAATTTTTTATAAATGGATTCGAAGCTTCTAGGTCTAGAAGCTTCATGAACAGAAGTCTGGTAAATGATTAGTCGAGATAGAGTCGAGAGAGACTGTTTGGGCTCCTTTCTCCTATTAAAATGGAACAAACCAAAAGGGATAAGACCTCTCCCATCATAAGAGGATCCATGTCCCCTCTATCAAGCTATATAAATTTATCCTATTCCAACCTCAGCTAGCTAATGAAAGGGCTGGAATAATTTGCAAAATCTTGATAGCCAAAACAACTCTTGATAGCCTTAGCCTTCTAGTTTGTATTTGTAAAGGGAGAATAAGTTTGTAGTTTGTTTGGTTTGGAGAAAAAAGGAAGAAGCCTTAAACTTCTATTGTTTGAGGTGAATCATGAGATGCTAACAGTGGTGCTGGAACTCAGACACGTCGAAGGAAACCTACAATGCTAAATCGAAGGTTGTACTTTCCTTTTTGTCATAATAATACAACTGATATTTTGTTTCCTCTATCAATCGCATATGGTATTTGGTAGCTTAAGACTCCTTAGAAAGTAGGTTGAATCTATTGTATGCTATCATGTGTGCTTTGGTTTCTTGTTTATTTGTTTCAAGTGCTTGATTGACATTAAAGATTTGATCATTGGAGCAAAGACACAAGGACTTCATCAAACAAGGATAAGTGTTACAAGAGGTAGGATTTCATCCATTCTCAATCTAAGGGAACTTATGTCAGATTCTCTTGTTTGTGGCTAGACCCTCTCCCCTGGCTAGAGGAATTGTCTCTGTCTGCAGAGATAATCTTCCTACTCCACAAATTGGCGACCATACTGGGGATCCATCCCTCTCTTTGGATTGTTTTTCATTTCATGATTTGTTACAACTTTTTTCGTATCACTCTTTCTCTTTTGTAATATATACTTTACGTCATCTACTGCTTTGATTATTGAATTTAGAGTGACAGGTCTGGTTTTGGTTTGTGGAAACTTTTTGTTTTTCTTTGAATCCCTCGATCAGCGTTGTTATTTTGATGACATTAGTGCCGACAAGCGCGAGTTCCTCTTAAACAGTCGCGCCACAGCCCCTTATGGCGCTTGTTGCTAGTTAGACAGCCGCGTTGATTCCTGTAGGTTAAAATCAGGGATTCACTTATATCACTGCCAGTGTGCTTTGTCCTCATAGATTCTGTTTCTTGGCTTGTTTGCCTTTATTCTCCCTGGCTGGAATGCTTTGTTTGCTTGATTGGTTTGATATTGCATTTCTTGATTTTTTGAGTTTTTTGGATGGTTTGTGTTCCTAGGGCATATAGGTCATTGTCCATTCATTTTCTTATGTTCATCGATTCAAGTTGGTGATTTGTTGTTTCAAGCATTTCATGTTTTAGTCCTTGTATCTATATTGCTTTGTTTTCAATTGAATGAGTGAAAAGTTGTGTTTACTCTTCTCTTGTTGAATGTCTCTTTTCTGAGCATAGATTACATTGCTCGGTTTTTTTCGATTGAATCTTTGCATATTTGGTTTGAAAGGAGTTATTTTTATCATGCTTTCCATATGATTGATGTTTGGTTGTTTGAAAATCTTCATCCAAATGTTTATGTGAAAGATTAATTCTAGCATTCCATTGAAGAAAATACATCATTCTAGTTTGTTTAATTGGTATGTTGCATTGATTAGCATCATTGAAAGCTAGAATTACATCATCATCAGCATTTGAAATGAAATGAACTTTTTTTACTTTAAAAGGACTAGTTGAAGTGCATCTAATAGGAAGAACAGGAAGTGGAAAGAATTTTCATTGTTTTGTTTTGAAAAGCGAAGTAGTGAAGAGTCATCTTACTTTCAATGGCTTGTTTGTTGCATTGATTATTTTCTCTTCTCTCAATTAGTGTAAGAATTCATGGAATTGAAAAGGTTTTGTCTCATATAGCTGCACATAAGGGTTTTTCAGGTGACATCGATAAGGCCTAAAAACTAAGACTTAATTTCAATATAAACCTTTAAAATATATTGAATTAACCTAAGGCACATTTGAAACTAAACACTTACATTTAGAGGTCTAGGCTAGAGATGTGTTCCGGTGTCTTTAAACCTAGCAAATATCATTCACTTCAACATTAGACAGCGCTAGTATGGACTTGTGCTCCCCATACCGTCGCTTATATAAAGGGAGACCCCACTAGGTTTGTAATCCTTTATCCATAGGATGTTGAGTCTGCCACCTTGTAAACTTAATACACCAAACACAGCATTTGAGGAGATTGCATGCTCATACTTTTCAGTTCGCTAGGAGGTATTCTGCAGTTCACAGTTACCTGGTAATCCCTTTTGCCTAGATTATCCTGAGCAGTCATTTTGGTCTTTTTGACTCTTTAAATGAAAATATCATCAAGCACTTGTCCTTTTGAGCTCATTCAAACCGAAATTGACTAGAGTCATCTTTGTCTTATTCTCGACTCTTAAAACATGAAAAGGCATCAGTCTGTTTCAGCATCTTAAAAAAAAATTCCCACGATCACATCACATTCCTGATAGCTTTATTATGGACCACCCTTCATATATTTTAAAGAATCCTTGAAATTAGTATATCTTCTCCTTTTGTTTGAGACAAAGTCATTGTGGCTGAACCAATAGGTTTGTCTCATTCCCCTTCATCTCCTCCATCTGAAAGTCATCCAGAGAAGCTTTCCTTGAACTTCCGCAGTTGCTTGAGGATCAAGGTGTTGAACCTGGGATTGATTCGAGTATTCAACCTTTGGCATCTCGTCCGCCTCCATCAGATATTGGGTCACCTTACGAATCTAGCCCAAATTCCTCTAATAATCATACCCAGACTCCCGAGAGTCCGCAGGCTTCTGAAAGTCCACAAAGACTGGTTGCTTATCTACCAGACCCTTTTGTGATATGTCCTCAGCATCCTTACAGTTCGTACGATCAGCCTGGTGTTCCTTTGGAGTTGTCTCCTCATTCATCTTCAGCTCGTCTCCAGTTGTTTTCTATGGATTTAGAAGGTGAAATCCCAGTCTCTTCTCTGAATCAGTCAGAAGTTTCTACTACTCATACTTCTCACATAGGTGATGAGCAAGGATATGAGTTCCCTCCAGAATCCTTCCCTTTTACGGGAAGAATATCCTCTCTCTCTTATCCTAAGTTTAGTGAGCCCATATTGCGCATGGTTATACCTCTTTAGCTCAGTTGGTTTCAGGCACTCCTAGTGCCTCGTTGTTGTATCAAAACCCCATCTGGTCTTCTGGCGCTGTGCCTACCTCAGGTCTGTTTGTTCAAAAAAGACCTCTCAACCGATTGTACAAACTGTAGTCACTTCAGTTCTGGTTCAACCTACCATTCCGTCTCAATCTGTCTTGTCGTTTCGGCCGACTCTTACATTTCAACCGACAGTCTCAGGTCAAGTCTCGGTAAGTTCTTCTACCCCTCCAATGAGTGGACAAACTATGCCACCACCTAGGGGGAAGATCTGAATATCCCCATGATGTATGGAGAAATCAGTGTGAGTGGATCATAAACTCACATGGTTGGAATGAATCAACCCTTTTATGGCATTATTCCTAACCCTTTTGGTCCATCCAAGTCAGGAATGTCCAATACCAGCAGCCATATATGGCTCAAGTCCCATTCCAACCAGCTTATGTCCCATATGGCTTGCAAGCTATTGTAAACCCGCCTTACATTCCTTATGTTAAGCCTAGCCAATCCACTGTGCCTAGTGGATATTGCCAGATCTAATTCCAGAACTATCAACACCCTCAGGGTATCACCCCAGGAACTGTCCAGATACCCTTGCAGCAACAAGGAAAACCTTTGCAGCAGCTAGTCTTTGCCACAGCAAGGGCCAACATTGCAAAAGCAAGGGAAACTACTACAACCGCAAGGGAAACCTTTACAACAATCTCAGCAACCTTTGCAGCTGCAGACACAGTTTGTTCAGCAGTCCTCCCAACCTTTGTCCTCACAAAGCCAGCGTTTGTAGCAACAAGGGCAACCTTTGCAGCCAAAAGGTTAGCCTTTGCAGCAGCAAAGCCAACCTTTGCAGCAGCCACAAGGTCATAGTAGCAGGTCGTATATGCATATTAGCAAGGTCATACTATTCAGGGCCAAGGTCAACCTTTGCAAGGTCAAGGTCAACCCCTGCAGCAGCAGGTTCAAAATCCTTACATCCAAGGTCAACAAGTTCAACAACCTTTTAACCCATATGCCCATCAGTGGCCTATGGCAGGACAGTACCAAATCCCCATGATTGAATCCTCCTTACGGGAAAGGTAACCTTTAGTGGGGGAAAAATTAGATTACATATGGACAAAATCCTCCACTGTGGGGACAAAATCCTTACCAACAAGGATGGGTTCCGCAATTTCAATCTACTCAAAGGCCCCACATGCCTTTTAAAACTCAATTGTCTTTCTTAGCCACGTTGGAACTGTCAGATGTTTCAAGGCTCACCAATGATCCTATCTTTCATTCACCTTATTGACCTCCAGTCCCAATGAAGGTTCCAAGTGATTGCCCCAAATTTGAGGGAAAAGCGAAGGAGTATCCACAAGCCCACGTGATGAAATATCACCTCTGGTGCTCCTCCAATTCGTACATCAACGATTCTATGCATCTCCAACTTTTTCAAAGAACTCTCACAGGGGCTGCAGCAAAATGGTACATCGAATTGCCTCGAGGTACCTATGGTGACTTCAACTCTCTTGATATGGCTTTCCTCACTCATTTCTAGTTGCCAATTTGCTATGAAACTTGCACCTATCTGCTTACGTCACTTAAGCAAGACAACGCGACCCATATCTCCGATCATATCCACGAATGGAGACGTCGGTGTCGCCTCATCAAGTTTGAAATTGTTGATCAGTTGTTGACAGAATGGTTCACAAAATCATTCATTAGCCCAATTGCTAGGGACATAGCTATGGGTGGGTGTGTTACTGAGGAGCAAGCCATCACTCGTGCCTAGTATTTAGACCTAGTCTACTTGCAATCTGGCACATTATATGAGATGTTACCCGATGCTCCAAGACTATCATCAGATCTGATAGCATCGAAGTCTCTAGATACACCAGCTGTTGATGGAGTGATTGGTTTCGTGTCTCAGACTCCTACAAAATCTTCTTCAAAGCAGAAATCAGTCTCGAACACTGGTTCCAATGATCCTTCTAGAAATTAACCTAGTCCTGGTAAGACCTCTAAGGTTCATGTTGTCCAATCTACCGCGGCAAACAAAACCACTAAGGGTAAAAAGAAGGGCAAAGGTAAGGCCAAAGTCGATGCCTCGAAACAGGGCCCTCCTAAATCTTTTGCTGGCGATGCTTCTCAAAGAAATCCAAAGTATCCTTGCCTCATCTATGAGGAGGATCATTACACTAAAGATTGTCCCCGACGATCGGAAGTTAGTCGCTTGCTAAAAGGGACCCCTAATGTCTTAAAAGAACCATTTCCATCCCAGCAGACCCAAATGGTAGACCACCCTCAGCCTTCCGCTTCCACAGGTTCCCAAGGGTTTATGATGAATAGGCCTATAGATGTGGCTACCAGATACCCCTACTCTGACGGCAAGGAAAGAGAATGAAAGTACCCCTTCCTCTTTTATCCCGTCTACCTCTGGGCCTCCCATATAGAGTGACCTAGTCCTGATCCACTATCTGACCACCTTCTCAAGGTGTGCTATGAAAGTCCTCGTACAATCCAAACGCTCGAGTTGCTCAGCACTACAACATTGTTGAGGATTTAGCTCAAGTGCCATTAGCCATGCCTGCCCTTAAGGTCCTTCAAAGTTGTCCCTCTCAGTGGAAAGCATTACTGTCGACCATTGGAGGTGTTGATCCATCTGATTCCAACCTCACTTGCTTTGATCTGGAAAACCATGTTTCGCGCTTACCCCATCAGATTTCCTTTCTCATTCAGGTGATAATTAATGAAAAGACGATTCCTAGGACCATCATTGATGAAGGTGCTTCCACCTGCATCATGTCTGTGTCTTGTTGGAATACAATCAGTTCTCCTACCCTGAACCAATCAACTAACACATTAGAAGCCTTTGATGGACATGATTCTCGACCATTAGGTGTCCTTCCTAACCATTACCTTGGAAGGTAAGACAGTTAATTTCGAAGTAGAAATTGTCGATACAAATCTTAACTATAATCTTCTACTTGGGCAGAATTGGACTCGTGCTATGCATTGTGTAGCCTCCTCTCTTTTCCACGTGCTCTGCTTTCCTCATCAAGGGAAAATCGTCACGATCGAACAATTGTCTTTCTTTGCCTCTTCCTCCTTGGATGGCAATGTTCCTTACGTGAAGCACACCGCTTCTCCATATGAGAGTGTGGGGGCTGGACTTTTCAAAGATCCCGCCTTAATGGGAATTCTTCCTCTCCCACCTCTGAATGTTGCCTCAATCAACATGATCTCGGTTAAGTTTGATCCTTGGGTCATTCCCCCTCTTGATCGTGTTGATTCATGGGGTGATGTCATGTCGTTAAGCCCCACTGAGATTAATTATGTGGATATTGTTTGGACTTTGACTTCGGCATCTAATGTTCACATTGCTTTGAGTACGTCACTTGATGTGTATTCTCAATCCCGTTGGGTTGGTCCTTCAGATTCTTATGATCCCTTAATCGAGACGTTTCCTACTGACAAAAGTATCACGGAAATTATTTCTCTTGAGGAAGCACCTTGGAATGATAATCATCATCGTTCCTCATTCTTACCTGGCCCAGAAGTCGTGTCTACCTGTCTTGAGAAGTTTTCTTCTCATTTCCCGACCCAACCACTTCAGACGCCTATCATGGCCCATGAAGTCTGGTCAGAAGGGAACATGGGTAATATTACCCAAATAATGTCTATTGACATTTCTGTTAAACCTGGTATCGTTGAACACGTTTATATTGGGGTAACTTGTTCTCCTGCTGAAATCAAGCTTTATACTCGCCTTTTTCAAGATTTTTGAGATGTTTTTGCATGGTTGTATCAAGAAATGCCCAACATTGACCCAAGTATAGTCGTGCACGAAATAATGACTTATTCTAACATGAAGCTCGTTCGTCAACGGCTTCGTCCTGTGCACCCTAGAAAAGAGACCGCCATTAAAGCAAAGGTTGAAAAACTTCTTAAAGCTGGTTTTATTTATCCTATACCTCTGACGGATTGGGTATCCAACATCGTACCGGTGACTAAGAAACAAGGCACCATTCATGTCTATGTTCATTACCGTGACATTAATCATGCCTATCCGAAAGACAATTATCCCACTCCTTTTATAGACCAAATTATAGATGAATGTGCTAGGAGTGATATTTTCTCCTTTGTGGACAGTTTTTCCAGTTATAACCAAATAAAAAATTCACTAGCTAATCAACACAAAACTACCTTTATCTGTCCATGGGAGACTTTTTCATATAAAAAGCTTCCTTTTGGCCTTCACGAATTCGATTTGGTATTCACTACTGCCAAATCAAAGAAATCACTTGTATTTTTTGAGTTGATTTGCTCTTTTCCCTCTGCTTCTCTACCTACGGGAGCTGACGAGCAGCTCCCCGATCCGATGAGACTTTCTTTCTGATTAGCCTCGATCTTTGGTATGATGATATCATCGTGTATCTCCAAACTTCTACCTTCTGGTCTACATTGTCCAAGGATATCGCTAACGCATTCAGCATCAATCTCTACCTTACCACATCATTGGGGATACTTTATACTGCGTTAGTGTTGATTTGATCCTTCGTTGATGTTTAACTCTCAATGAGGCTGAAATATTCTTAAATGACTACCATTCTGGTGCATGTGGTGGTCATTTTTCTAGCTACGCCACTGCTATAAAGATCCTCCGCGCTGGCTATTTCTGGCCCTCCATCTTTCAAGATTGCATTCTTGTTGTTCGCAAATGCCATGAGTGCCAGATTTATCAGCAGAAAATGTGTGCCCCACCTGCTCACCTTCACCCCATTATTACCGTTGGTCCCTTTGCCAAATGGGGCATTGATTTTATGACATTGTTGACAGGGCGAGTTTTCACTATGCCAACAAGGGGAACTAACCCAATTATAGACCCCAATTAGATCTACTTTCATTTGGGATGGCTAGTTCCGATGGGTTTTAAAGGATCCCGTAAATTGTTATGTGTTGAAAGATTGCTTCTTGGAGGAAGACTTCAATTAAATCAACAAAGAGAAGCAGCTAACCTATAAGTATCAAATCCTATCTACACTAATTATCACTACTTAAGCTAGTCCTAACTATCCTTATCTGTCCTACAGGAGCATAACAATTAAGAGGTTAAACATCATATATAGATTCCAAGTCCAAATGAATCAATTAATGGTTCACATAAGAACAAGGTTGTGTTAAATCCTAATTGCAATCCAATTACTTATACAGGAATACACATTCCTTTCCATACAAATAACACTTACAATTGATGTTTAACAAAGTTTCGAATCAGCAACCTTTCATGAGTTAACTATGATATTGAATTATATTCGAATAACCGAGAATAACCATGAATTGTATGTTATCAATATGCACAAAGCAAAACACATTTGTCTTTATGGCAACAACAACACTCTGATTCTAAACACATGAAAGAAGAGGAAAATATATCAGAAACAAAAGCCTCCTTCTTGACCCAAACAATCTTCTTTATTCATATTAAATCACGAGTTGTCCTGCCAAAAAAAAGTCCTCCTCTCCTATCCGGAGGTAATACTTATCCCGTTGGAAGTGACTCTCAATTCTCCTTTCAATTTTCACCTCCCCCTGTTCTTTTCAATATACAAATCAGAATACATAGACGTAGAACAGTTGGTGTCACTGCTAACACGTAGAAGGCATATATGTTGCGATGCTTCCTTTTTTGGGGAAATGAATGGATGTTGATTAAAAGAGAATGATTGTGTATCATCCCTTCGCACCTGTATTGAGCGGACGTTATTCCCCATCATTTCCTAAAGGACACTGAAGACACTGCGCTCATCATTCCCCATCTGGTATGACTGAAGGTTTGTTTGGAGGTAATAACATCTTGATGTATCGGCATTGTGCTTCCTCTTGACATGGAGCGTGCCTCCATTATGCACTATGGCGGCTCATATCCCTTTCTGCAGAACATGCCTCTGCAATATCGACACCGGTGGTGCAGAGGTGTCACCTTGATATAATTCGCATTTATCCGTTACCGAGTCCACTCGAACTCGCCTGCAGAAATAATTCATATGAGAAATGTGATAAACATGCTCACAAACAAACCTCATTTAGCCATAATTTCAATTTAATCTTACAATGCAGAGTAACTATGATTATCAGCCCACCGAACCTGCTGTGACATGTATCCCATAATATTCATTTTACTCAAGGATTGCTTAATCAATGCATCAAAAGCAGACCATTCACTTTACGGGATTTTCCCTTGAAAACCTGGACCACAGCCTTTTATCGTAATACACAAGAAAATAAGGGAAAACCCGCAGACGAGCCATAAGACCGGACTTCAAATAATATATACCTGAGCATATAATTATCGTTGGGTCCGCCATATCGCCCCTTCGCATATCGCATGGGCTTCACTTTCGCCGACTGCCGATTGCGATTAGTGATAGGGAAAGAGGATCCGACATATATATGTGTTGCGGTTTATAATCCTTCAGATCTGCCACATAAGATTTCCCTTTGAAAACCCCAACCACAACGTATTATCACAATACATGGGAATACACGGGAAAACCCGCAGCCAACCATAAGGACGAACTTGAAATATTATGCACCCAGGCCTAAAGTTATCGTCCGTTCCACCACATCGCATCATGCTTTATGTATATGCCATGGACTCTTCCAATTACGATTGCGGTAGGGAAAAGAAGACCCGAAACATATATATTATGTGCTTAATAATATCAGCGGGTCTGCCATATCGCGGAACGCCTTGTGTATGGGCCTTGGGTTCTGCCGATTGCGACTTGCGATTGGGGAGCGGGCCCAACATATATATGTGTCACATTTAATAGTCCCAACGGGTCGAGTATATCGCAGTGTGCTTTATGTATAAGCCCTGGGCTCCACCAATTGCGACTTGCGATGGGCTCCGAACCCGAAATAGATATGTGTTATGGTTAATGATGCCAGCGGTTCCGGTGCCTTATGGTACACGTTGTGTGTCAATGTTGATTGCGATAAGCGAAAAGGGCAAGTCATGCATGCTTTTCAAAGAGAAAAGAGTAATAATGGGAATAAAGATGTGATGGAAGGTTTTGAGGGGTAAAGAGTGGGGCGATTATATGCATGGCCATAGGGCATCATGAATGTTTATGAGGATTTGAAAGAGTCCCGATGAAATATATGAATGAGGGGCTAGACTAGGTTGTGGATGAATCATGCAGCATAGATTTATTAAAGTGGGGTCTTGACCATTAAGAATTGAGGATTTGACTCGGCACAAATTTAAAACCCTTGAGATAAAAACAGAACATTCGGAGAAGTGAAAGATCACACTCATAGAGGACCCATTCAAATTTGCTACCAGAGCATGTTTTACTATGGTGGTGGTTGTGGCCACAACAGACATTTAACCCTCGTTCGGTTGGCGGACATGGTTATATTATCGTTGTCGTAGATTACTTCACCAAATGGACCGAAGTGATGCCTACATTTTTAGTAGACGCGCAATTTCTCTTCAATCATGTTATTTCTAGGTTTGGAGTGCCTCAAGCCATTGCCACTGACCATGGCTCCCATTTTCGCGATTATATGATGGCTGAGCTGACTTCTAAATTGGACTGATGTCACGACGACTCAACTCCTTATTTGTAGGAATTTCCCATTGTATATCAACAGATTATGCAATATACTAAAGCAAAATACAAGATATACTTCTACAACAAACTTTGCAGAAGCTTAATTGAATATGAGCAAGATCAAATAGAACACATATAACTGAGAATGAGAAATCAATCACACATGAACACAGAAGAATAACTCGGGGAAAGCCTCAGCGTAAAACCCCAATCTTTGTATTATCATACAAGTGGAAATATGTTTGGATTACACAAAGCCTTAGCTCGGAAGCTATCTAGCTCTTAGTACAATCCCTTTGCTGCTCATAGACAGTCAAAGGCTTCTCACAAACTTTCTCCTCGGCCCTCCAAGCCTCCTATTTCCTTGTGCAGTTTCTCCTGGGGTCCAATGCTGCCACCTGTGTGAATTCACCTCTCACACTGCTCACTAACTCAAAAGTAACTGCGCAATCCTGAAGGAGATAATTCCTTTTGCATGGATGAGTTTCCTATATCGAAAAATTCCTCCAACTGATAGTACATTGTCCCTTCCTTTGATCTCAACTGGGTCTTTGACTGAACTGACATGTATGAGTTATTTATGAGAGAATATTCAGTTATCTAAAGTGCAGCAGTTACATGCATGCATGCATTAACTAACTGAACTCACAATTAATTCCAAAAATTGTTGGAACTAATCTAACTGGGCTTAACTCAGTTAACTGAGGTAACTAATTACAACTCAAAGTACAACTCATCCTAATCTCCTTTAATCAAGGGATAACTTCCTCAATCAATGGAGAAATTGTTGCATGTCTTCACATAGACTTCATGTTTGATTTTCTACAGCTAATTAACTCAATATGAATTAATTAATCATTTTACAAACCACTGCTAAGATCAAATTCGAATTTTACTTCTCAATTTTAGTTCAGGGACTAACTAAAATTGGAATCTATCCCGAAATACTATTTATAGCAATGCTATTTTTAGCACTTCCATTTTTCATTCCTTGTTGCTATTTCCAACACTGGAACTTGAGATGTTATTTATAGCATTTCTATTTTTATCATTTCTTGATGCTATTTTCAACATTATTACCCTCAGACCAATGGTCGAGTTGAAGCGGTAAACAAAGTTTTAGTTACTATACTTCAGCACACCATTGGGATGCACAAATCCAATTGGCATCTCATGCTTTTTCCAGCTTTGTGGGCCTACCGAACCTTGACTAAAGACACAACTGGATTCACACCTTTTCAGCTAGTCTATGGTCTAGAAGCTACCCTACAGATTGAATGTGAAATTACCTCACTCAAATTAGTTGTCGAATTACTCCTTGATACCTCACCTCAAGAGGAGCGTCTCCTATATTTGGAATGACTGGATGAAACCCGTCGTCTCGCTGCTTTAGTTATTGAAGCACAGAAAAAGTGAGTTAAATCCCATTTTTATCAGTTGGTCTCTCCTCATGCTTTTTTTTAAGGTGATTTGGTCTTGCTATATAACCAAGCTAACGATAAGCTAGGGGTAGGAAATTCGAAC
Organism: Pinus taeda; assembly: GCA_000404065.3. Taxonomy (NCBI): domain Eukaryota; kingdom Viridiplantae; phylum Streptophyta; class Pinopsida; order Pinales; family Pinaceae; genus Pinus; species Pinus taeda. Next base: position 99,811 of record APFE030047525.1, on the reverse strand, counting down.
CCATGTGGAATGGGCCTTATATTGTCAAGCATGTATTGCAAAAAGGGGACTATGAGCTAATTGATTATGAGGGTAACCCTTTGGACAAGCCCCACAATGGGATGTACCTCAAAAAGTATTATGCATGAGTCATCTCACATGGTTACTTATGTATATAAGTGTGTTATTCATTTTTGTGCAGATTGGTTTGGTGTGTTTTTTTCAAGCAACTTTCCTGCTTATTTGTCTTCACCTGCTTTACAGATGTATGTGACTCCTTATGTCGGTTTTGCTAATGGTGCTTGTCGTAGTACCCAGAATTTATCATCCGCAGCATGGGCTATTTATGACCCTCATGGTGAGTTGATTGATCTTCAAGGTATTTTTTTGGGTCCAACAACTAATAACATTGTTGAATATAGCGCAGTTCTCTAACTTTTTCGAGAGGCTATTGCTCTTGACATTCGAGAAATGGTTGTAAACCTTTATTTGCAACTTCTTGTTCTTCAGCTCAATGGGCAATATTCTGTCAAAAACTCTCAATTATTGAGAATGTATTTGCGTATTCATCTATTGGAAAGAAATTTTGATTATATTACATATCATCACATTCCTTTACATATGAATACATTAACAGATGCATTGGCTAATTATGTTTTAGACAGACATTTACACAATATGTGAAAAACATTGTATCATAGTAAACAAGAAATATAGCATATATATGTCGATAATGTTTGAGTTTAATACATCAAAATCCAAAAAATAATATATGTGTTCCAAGTACATCCATGACTCACAGGCCTCAAAACTGTAAATGCTAATTACGGACTACTTTGTGTGATTCTCGTGATAGCAAGTTACTACTCGCACTACACAAGTTAGTAATCGACGGATCCAATCTGACACTCCCACCATGTGCCGTTGATAATGGCGAGAAATTTCCTCGATCCGCACATACTCTAGAATCCCTCTCATCGGGTTATCCAGATTTCAAGTGATCTCTTCATTTTCAACTCCTTCCTGGTAAGGAGCAACCTCGAATTGCCGAGCCACGCGGCTCGCTATTGGGGACATCCTTGCTAGTCTCTTTGGTCCAACATCTGCAATTACAAAGTCAAGATGTCGCGAATATGTATATTCAAAAAAAATAAAAAACAAAATTGTTTTGCTCACCTCCATCATCGAAGTCCTCTCCCTCTAGGAGTGGCATGTCAGGATCACCGTGGAAGTCAATCTTGTTGTACAACCAATGCTCCACTATCATTAGTTGTCGTCTAAACCACACAAAGAAGGTGAGCTTGTAAGACATTTTCTAGCCCCCTCCAGATCTGGGCATCAGCTTGCTCCATCAAACCCTCCTTGGATCTCATGGTACTGAGGAGTTCACCTCCACCGTCTGATAATGGAACAGTGGGATTTGTTCTAAGAAGAAGGTTACTAAGACATAGCCATATCCAAATTGCCTCAAATTCTCTACTTTGCATTTGGATAATTGTCGCTTCATGTTTACTTTCATTGCTTTGGCCCAGTTAAAGACAGTGGGCGCCATACAGTCCACAACATATTGTAAGCGAGATTTGTCGGACTTATGAAGTTCTTGAGCCCCAACTACTTGATTGATGGTCAAAAGTACCACCTTCAATAGAAGATCATTTATTGTTATAATATCAATCTTGCCACTTGTAGATTTCAGAGATCCTAGGAAATGTTGGGCAAGAAGCATGTTTACGCTCGCCCCAATAGGCATGCCTCCATACAATTGCACTGGTTCCCCTCTGCAAGATAGTCCAGTAATGAAATAGATATCTGAAGTCTCCAACTCCAACTCTTGGTCATGAATCATGAATACCTCCTGTCTGATAACCCATAGACTGATCAGATACTGCAGTAGTTCAGGTTGAGCCCACAGGCCTGGTGTCAATTATAACTTGAGGAGCCCACAGTTCCTCAATGCATCAAGACAATCTGGATCTTCCAAGGTCATTTGATCTATTCTTTCATGTTCACGTTCTTTCCACTCAATCACCATTTTCTCGCCTTGATTTCCCTGCAAACACCCCGCATTTAACTCAACATCAGTCCTTGAAAAGGAAAATTTTGGTTTGAAGCATTAAATTTGGTCAAAAATCGGAAAATTTATTTTCTCTGCGCCGGCATGAATATTTTCAAAACAGGGGCACCGACGATGCAAGACCCTGTGTTAAAAGCCGACGATTGGCGCGGTCCCGTGCCCGGATCCCACGTCGGCCGTCGGTGAAACTTTTTTGCAAAAATCCCTCAAATCCCCTACAAAGACAATTAAATGTTCAAAAAACAAGTATCAGTGCGAAGAATAGGGCCACGACTCTTACCTGCGATGAATGGTTCGACGATCAGCGTCCTAGATCCATAGCAACCCGCTCCTGAAGATCTAGGGCACAAATGGGTAAAAAACTACTCAAATGAGGTAAATGAGGTAAATGGCAAAAATGTTTTACTTTTTTCCTTTTTTTATAAACTTTTGACAGTGTTTTAGGGCTTTAAAAGTATTTTTTTCACCATTTTTTCCTTAGAAATGGATAATATGTTTGCTTCTTGTGCAGCGACAGGTGATGATTCGCTGGTGATGATGCAAAACTGGAGTCTTATTTAAGCTCTTTTCCCGACTCGTAAAAAATGGAAATGAAAAGATTGTAGAATATTTTTTCCCTTTTTGTCTCATTAAAGTAAGTAAAAACGGGAGTTTGCTTTAAGCTCATTTATGACTCTCAAAACACGAAAAGATTGTCGAGCTCTTGTCGTTTTGACCTCGTAAACAGTTCTGAAACGTCGTTTACCCAGTATACGTTTACCCCCTTTTCGGGTTGGGATAAAATATTTACAAAAAAGGTACTACTTGGTTGACATGGCCAAGAGGTTCTCTCAAGTATTGTTTTCTACCTTTTCGGGCTCGAGAGACAACTTTATGAAAAGGAACCGTTTGTAGTTTTATTTTCTGTGTTTTTTCAAACTCTCTAAACATGAAAAGGATACCGAGTTTTTCCTTTGTCGAACTCGTTAAAATTTAACAACATCAGATTCGTCACCATGACGGACGTGAGCTTCTCCTTCCTAGGGCTCGTTAATCTTACTAGGTCAGATCCATCCAAAGGATGGACTTATATTACAAGTATATGTTATCCCCTTCAAGCTTGTGATCAAAAATAATTTGGTTACCTACCATGAATGGTGGGGGAAAATGGAAAATTTTTAGCAGTTGTGCCAGCAGCTTGTCACTCTTGAACATGACACTCTTTTGCTTCGTGTTGGGTTGGGATATCCTCACTTCATCATCGACTTTCCTGGGTTTGGGTCATCCACTTTTTTCCTTTCCATTTGATCTCTACCACGTCATCATGACCTCCGATCCTATGGATCCAAAGAGCTGCTAAACTCCAAAGTCGTGTTGCTGATATGTTCAAGAGTTAACCCTTTTGCAGTGTACACTCTTTCCTTATTCTTTGTATCATCCATAATCATTGCATCCCCTTGTCTCACATCGATGATGTGGGATACATCATGGCCCTCCTTCGACAAGGTCACTTCCTGTCAACTTCAGCGCATTATCCAAGAAGTGGGCCGAGAGACTCCCTTCCAGTATCTTAGAGCTTGCATGCCCTAATGGAAAGTTCTTCACACTCGACGATGGGTTATCATCATTGGCTTTCGATTGAGTGACTTCACGAGTGTTCGACTTCAGTTCTTTATTCACATTCCGTGAATTATGTTGTTGGTACCTTGAGAGCCATTGTCATTGTTGGCGGTTTCTCTCACGCTTGTTAACAGTTCACATCATTGACCGGTAATCAAGCAACTTTCTAGCATGTTGGATTTTGACACATCTATTCACATGTTATAATTTGTACTTTGATCGAGTAGTCTTGGAGTGCAAGACCCTGGGCTCATATTACAAAAGTATAGGTTGTGAGGCGATGTAACATGATCATGCTTATATACATGTCTATTTCAGATGGATGGTTGCAACCATACCATGTGTTTGTTATATGTGATCCTTCTCATTCTTGGATGGTTGCGACCATACCTTGGGTTAGATATGATCATTCTTACTGGATAGTTGCACCTATACCTTGGATCCATTTACATGATCTTCTTTCTGGATAGCTATGTCCATACCACGATTCATGTATTTTTTATCAGAGATTTCAGTAATGTATATGTATCTATGCTTGCTTTCAGGTTTTCCGATGACAGTTTCTGGTTCCATGCATCTACTCGTAAATCATTTCACCCCTCACTCTTATTCGGCCTTCACGCTTTAGGGGGCATCTGTTACACAGCATTCTGTCATTGTCCCTGTACTCCCCATTCCTCGATCCTGGAGGACCTCTATAGTGAACCTTGTGTGTTTTCGTATCATGAAGAACATGTCTTTACACCACTCTTCATCTACAGAACATTTCCCTCTTACATCATTTCCAGATAATATTCCTTCAAACTCAATTTTAAAGGCTGGCATTATTCCTCAGTTTCTTCCCCATGCCAATTTGCAGAGTCTAACACTAAGCCTAGCGCCAATCAATGTTGATATCCATCCATTACCCGTGTTGACCCTCTTTTGGAAATTTCTTAAAAATGAGTCGAAGCTTCTAGATCTAGAAGCTTCGTCAAAGGAAGTCTGGTAAATGGTTAGTCGAGATAGAGTCGAGAGAGATTGTTTGGGCTCCTTTCCCCTATTAAAATGGAACAAACCAAAAGGGATAATACCTCTCCCATCATAGGAGGATCCATGTCCCGTCTCTCAAGATATATAAACTTCTCCTATTCCAACCTCAACTAACTAATGAAAGGGCTGGAATAATCTGCAAAATCTTGATAGCCAAAACAACTCTTGATAGCCTTAGCCTTCTAGTTTGTATTGTAAAGGGAAAATAAGTTTGTAGGTTGTTTGGTTTGGAGCAAAGAGGAAAAAGCCTTGAACTTCTATTGTTTGAGGTGAAGCATGAGATGCTAACAATGGTGCTAGAACCTGGACACGTCGAAGGAAACCTACAATGGTAAGGCAAAGGTTGTACTTTCCTTTTTGTCATAATAATACAACTGATATTTTGTTTCCTATATCAATTGCATATGGTATTTGGTAGCTTAAGACTCCTTAGCCTCTTAAGTAGGTTGAATCTATTGTATGTTATCATGTGTGCTTTTGTTTCTTGTTTATTTATTTCAGGTGCTTGATTGACATTAAGGAGTTGATCGCTGGAGCAAAGACACAAGGACTTCATCAAACAAGGATAAGTGATACAAGAGGTAGAATTTCATCCATTCTCAATCTAAGGGAACTTATGTCATATTGTCTTGTTTGTGGCTATATCGTCTCCCCTGGGCTAGAGGGATTGTCTCTGTTACAGAGAGAATCATCCTACTCCACAGACAAGTGTCACCACTCACAAGGTGACACATGGAAAAGGATGATGTCATCTCGTAAATCGGCGATCGGAGGATGAGGAAAATCATTGTATCAAGTTTAAACCTCTGATTTAAAAACTTCTATTGAAGGGCTCTGATACAGGGATTGGCACGCAGTCATAAGGAGTCAAAGAACCAAAGGCTAAGCACAGAGGGTGATCGGCGATCGGAGATTGCAAACAGTGCGCTATCGACATTTTATAGAGGAGCATATGAGGGTTTCTTTTGATATGCATATCAGAGAAACACCCAATATCGTGGGCCCAAAGCGAGGTGGACAGGTGACATAAGGCGAGCGACATGAATATGTGTGCTTTATGTATCAAAACCAATGGTTAGGCAGAGAAGTTGATAAAGGTTTTTATAAAGTAAAGAAAGTTAATAATGGATATATATGTGCTCAATCTTTGGCGCGGGCCCTCCCTCATTCCCTCTACACGTGGATCAGGCCACATGACGCGTCGCAATCGCAAGTTTTGGGAGGGTGCAACCGAAGGCAAGCTTGTGAAATCCCCGATCGTCGAGTTGCAATATTTCAAATGGGCCCAGGCACTTAAGTGTGTGGTTCCATGTGTTACACATGGGGGCCATTAGTGATATAATGTTTCAAAGAATCAGCCCCTGTCCCAACTAAAGGGCCTTTAGCTCCTCCTTGAGTCCCTAGGCCTTTATCATATAGTTTCCACATAAGCCCTCGGGGCTAAGGCAGAAGGGGCCAATCGGAGATCGACGTTCACAGTTTTATAAAGCCTGTTCAGTTTAAAGTTCTCAAATGGCCTGAGATCTGATACGCTTGTGCGATTGTTTCACATGGCATGATTGGTTCTTGTAGAATGTTAAAGAAGTTAAGGGGACGGAGGAGTTGCCCGTTGTGCTCAGAATTTGTTATGGCCATCATGAGTGATTACTCCCAGATCCTGTAATTAAAGAATTAAAGTGGTTGAGAGCGAAAGTGATGGGGAACTGACCGAGATAGTATGAAGAGTAATGTGGTAGAGATGTCGCTGGCTTAGAGGCCATCCAAGGAAATGGCGTGGAGATATTTTTATAGCATCATCATTTCAGTTTCACATGTTAATTTTGTTGTTTTTACTATTCTAAGTATTGTATTTTCAAGAAAGACATCTTTCTGTTGTAATGATTTGGGGCGACATAGCCTGCACTCCGAGATAGCTAGTCAAGCAGACAGTTGGATGCTCAGGCCTGAGATATTTTTGTAACCGATTTTCAAGCTCTCCCTCTCCTTATAAAAAGATGGAAGAAACACTTAACAAAGGTTCAGAATTTTTGGGAAATACTTCTCTCTTACGAGACCTTTTCCTGTTTCCCTAAAGACCTGTCTGAAGCTTGTTGTATGTTGGTTTTCTTCAAGAGATTAATACAAAGTTATAGGCTATTCCAACTTATTAGAATTGCAGTATGTTCTTCTCTCTTTGTTTCTTCATATATGTTTAAAATTCTTCACAGATTACATGTCAAGTAGCAGCTAGTTGTATTTCCCTTCAGATGTGGATTCATTTAAATCAAAACATTGATTGATAATGCATGTTTCATGGTGGAAATCGAGTCTTTAAAAAGCACTGCATGTATCTTAGCATTTCACAACACTCTCTCTCACTTGTTTCTCTCTAAGTCTTGATATATATAATCCTTAGACCTTAATCTCTATATGATGGACTCCTCTTCTACTGTCTTCTCCCATTACCTATGTTTCAACAATTAAATCGTTGCACATTCCTAATCTGATTTGGCCACATTTGAGTTAAAGATTATTTCCTGAGTACTCCTGTGTACAAGCTACTTCATATATTTTACCTTTATGAATGGTTCTGAATCAAACCCATTTGCATTATTTGTGACAAATCGAAGTGTTGCAAGTATTTAATATAAATATGTCGAGCACTCTTTAATATGTCCTAGGAACTTGTCTACCTCTTCAACCTGAGGTTGTCTCTACAAAGCTTTCATATCTCCTTGAGCACTTCTGCTACAGGTGCTAGAAAAAGTAACAACATCTTTATGGTGTCGTTGTTGGAGAATTAATGTGAAATACTTTTCCTGGGTACAACAAATCTTTTTATTCCCTATGTCAGGTGAGAAAGGGAAGTGTGCGTTGAAGATCCCTCACCTTGGCGACTCTACTGCCTGAATTCATTTATAAAGACCTTGGAGACTCCATTGTCTGTGTTTTTATTTGATCATTCTGGTTTATAATAGGCCCCATACCCGCTTAGATACCTCTCAGCAAAAAACGCCATATGTATCTGACCAAGAAAGAATAATATTCAAAAGGATTTGGAAAGAAAAGACTCCAAATACTAATGCTATTGTCCCTTCATTTCCTAAAACATCCTCATCCAGTTCAGAGAAGGTCATCATTCATTGTTTTGAATTCCCTCCTAGAGTCCTGGTATATCCTCTCGAAAGTGATTAACTACTCAGCCTCCTTATAGGTCAAAGAAGAAGTTTAGGAGATAAAAGATAAACTCCAAAGCATTCCTACCCATAGTGTGAATAGTTTCTCATCCATTGTTAGTCAATTGTCTTACCATTGGTAATACCTCAGGCTCCTCCAGTAATTCAAGCACCACCACCTCTGATCCAAATAGTTGTCGAGGTTTCTTGTTGAACAAATATGCTCCCTTAAACCTACCTCAACCTTTAAATGTTATGCCACATGACTATCTCAAGCTCCTGCCCAAGTATAATGAAGAAGTTGATATAACAGATCAGAGATACATAGAAATTTTGTGTGCCTTTGTAGAAGATCTGAATGTTGAACACCATGATGTAGTTTTGAGGCTTTTCGTCCAATCTTTGGACGAGGAAGTCAGGAATGGTTTAAAACCTTGCCAAATACTACCATTAACACTCAGGAAGAAATGGAGAACTCCTTTATGTAGAAATGGTGTGAGAAGAGAGACCATGGATACATTCTCACTAAGTTTAATGCTATCAAGAAGAAATATGGTGAGGATATTTCAAATTTTAATAAACTATTTAATAAACTGTACAACAATCTTCTCGCTGAAATCAAACCTCCACGGGTCATTACCTGAGTAGTCTTTTGTTGGGGCCTTTGATTCAGAATTCGATTTTACTCTCAGAGAGAGGAAGTCTCCTACCTTGGACTAGATTCAAATTGATGCCCTTGAGGTAGAAGCAAACTTCACCTCCACAGATAAGTCAAGAAGCAGAACCGACTTTGGAGATAAGAAAAGGGGGAAAGAGGAGGCATCTTCCTTAAGTCAAGGAAGAGAATCTCAAGAACAAAGGATAGAGGAGATGGATAAGTTGATAAAGAACTTATCAAGCAAACTGACAAAAATGGAGTTGGAGAATAAAAGCCTTCAAGGGCAGAACTACCCAACTGCTAATCGAGGTTTTAATCCCCAATACAAAAGGCCTCCCCTATAGATAATGCAAAGGGAGAGGAAAGAGCAACAAGACCACATTCATCCCCCATTGTATATAGAAGATGATTCGGAGTAATTGATAACTGTTAAAATTGGCAACTAGGGCCAAACTCCATGTGGGTCACCTCATTTATGGACGCTGATATTTTTCTCGGGTTCCTTTCATCGAGAGGTGTAGGATTGATCTAACGATCATCTGATTCCGACATGTATTCATGGAGATATCAAATTATTTGTATTTCTTGATAATTTGTCAAGGTTGGTCAGCAAGCAAAACAGTGTTTCTCACCCCCAGTTTATCCTCAATGTGGCATATAAAAGGAGGAGACCTTGTGGCATTATACCACTCATCTCATTTCTTCTCTCTCTTAGTCTGATTGGGTATGCGTAGGAGGAGGAAGACACTCACATGTGGGAAGAAGGAAGGATGCATCTCTGATCTAGGGCAGCATTGACTAGGGTTGACCGTGGAGCAGATGGGTTGTATTTTGACTGCGTTGACCAGCGAAGAGGAATGTTTTACTATCGTTTGGTTTAGGTAGCTTCTCCTAGGCTAGCCGCAGTTCTGGGCAGCAAAGGGTTTAGTTGTTGTTGTCATAAAATTACAAAATTGTGTAATTGCATTATCTCCCTCTCTCTACTGAATTATTGAATAATATAAGAAGAATTGATCAAAGGGTTTCCCCACATTGAGATTTGTCCCTGGCTGGTGCCACATCTTCTGTCTCTTGTCTTGGCTTCTCTTCTATTGTTTACATTTATGTTCTATCTGCATTTTACTATCATGTTGATGTGATTGCAATTCTGGAAATTGATATTGGGCTAATAAGAAGATTTGAAGTAAATTTCTCTTAAGCATAGAACATACATAATTTAACATGGTATGAGAGGTGAGGTGAAGACAAAGCCCAATCAAGAGTGAAAGAGAAATCACCGAAGATAGTTGGAAAGGTCAAAAGGCTTCATGGGCTCCTCATCCCACTTCCCAGCCGAAGACAAACTCCGTGAGAAGTCTGACTATCACGGATGGAAGATGTCTCTTGATCTGACATTGGAAGAGCAAGAAGTGTTGGACTATGTGAGGGGTAGAATTACGGAGCCTCCATCAAATGCATCGGCTGCTACAAAGAAAAAGTATACTAAGGGTGATGTCAAAGTGATGAAGATTATCCAAGACTCAATTGACAAGCGTCTAGTGGCCTACATTTCCGAGTTGAACACCTCCAAGGAGATCTACAACCGACTGGTAAGCTTGTTTAAAGTTAGTGATGTAAATCAAGTTTTGTTCCTCAAAAATAAGTTGAAGGATATAAAAGGGCAAGGACGAAGATATTCAATCCTACTTCTTAAGGATCACTGAGATCAAGAATGATCTTCTATCGATTGGAGGAGTCATTCTTGATAAGGAACTAACTATCACTACCCTTGGAGGGCTCCCATCCAAATGGTATATATTTATAACCACTCTTCTCAACAATGATCGAATTCCAGGATTTGAAGAATTGATGTTGAGATGCATTCAAGAAGAGACAAGGAGGGTGGAGCAAGAAATGCCTTCAAGCAAAGGCAACCCCACTGTGTTCTCCTCTCATGCCAAAAGGAGAAATAATTCTGGGTCTAAAGGTCATTTCAAAGGAAAGCCCGGATCGAAGGGTGGAAGGAAGGGAAGATGTTTCGTTTGCAATAAATTTGGCCACTATGTGAGGGAGTGTCCAAATAGAAAGGACACATCACATGATGATGATCAAAATCACTCCACGGGCAACTCCAACCACAATCAAAGAAATGGTAGGTTTAATGGCAAAGGAAAGAGCAATGCGGGAAATCAAGGAAGTGGTCAACCCTCCAAGAAAGCAAGGAACTCCAGGTATGAATCAAATGTTGTTAACAATAAGCAAGATGAGTATTATCTGATATCGGCCCTCTCCACTACCTCTCCTCTGGACTCGTTGGGCAATTGGCTTATTGATAGTGTTGCCTCAAGGCACTTCACTGGTTACAAGAAAGCTCTCTCCAATCTGATAGAGAAGGAGACAAACTTGGAGATTATTCTTGGAGACAATTCCACCTATCCCATAAGGGGTGTAGGGAATGTTACTCTTCAATTAAATTAGGGTAACACAATCCATTTGCAAGAAGTCTTATATGTACCTGATCTCAAGAAGAACCTGGTGTCCATTTCGGCAATGGAAGACAAAGGCTACAAGGTAGCATTCATCGATGGAAAGGTACGTGTTTGGAAAAAGAATTTTAAATATGCTTTCACTCTTGGGTTCCGGGTTGACTCTTTATATCAAGTTGGAGGAAGTCCGTCGAGAGTCATGTCTTGCGACACCTCTACAATCTGAACTATGGCACCGGAGGTTTTCCCACCTTCATTATAAGGCTCTACACAATGTGAGACAGATGGTGACAGGGATGCCCGAGTTCAAAGTAGAGCATGAAGGTGTATGTCTAAGATGTGCCGAAGGAAAGCTCAAAAGGGGACCATTCCCCTTAAGCCATAGCAATACCTCTGACATTTTGCAGTTTGTTCACTCCGACATATCTAGTATGATGCCCGTGAACTCTTTGGGAGGATATCTATATGATCTCACTTTTACATATGATTATTCTCGCAAGACTTGGATATATTGCTTGAAAAAGAAGGATGAAGTGTTCTCCTACTTCTGTCACTTCAAAGCCTTGATCAAGAATCAAACTGAGAAGAGGATCAAGATTTTAAGCACTGATAATGGGACCGAGTATGAATCCAATGAGTTTCATACTTTTGCAAAGAAGTGGCATTAAGAGGGAGACCACAACACCATACACTCCTGAGCAGAATGGTGTGGTTGAAAGGAAGAACCGTACGATTATGGAAGTTGTTCGTTCGATGCTCCATGATCAAAGGCTTCCGAAGTTTCTATCGGCCAAAGCTGTGAATACCATCATATATGTTCAAAACCAATGCCCTCATCAAGCATTGGATTCCAAGACTCCCGAAGAAATGTTCATTGGTAAGAAACATTATGTCTCTCATTTTAGAATTTTTGGAAGTTCTGTATATTTTCGTGTGCCGAAAGAGAAAAGAAGCAAATTGGGTGCATCTGGAAAGAAGGGAATCTTTGTGGGATATAGCGAAAATTTTAAGGGCTATAGAATCTATGTGGTTGTTCAAAGGGAAGTCAAAATAAGTCATGATGTCACCTTTGACGAAGATATGGCTCTTAGCAAGGTTGACAATCTTCCTGAAAGATAAAGAAGGTGATACCAAGAAGTCGAATGAGAAGGAATATGAAACAATGCCTGATGTTGAAGAACCTATGGATCCTATTGATCCGCCTCCGCAAGAGCCTTCCTCTTCTAAGAAGAGGCCCTCACGGCTTAAGGGGACACTTGATGATGCCGAGAGACATATTGCACCCAGAGGGACTTTCCATGAAATCCAGAAGCCGACCAGGTATCAGGGATACTTGACCATTATGAGCACCATCATTCAAAACGAACCTACATCGTTCGAAGAAGTCGTAAAGCATCAAGTATGGAATGATGCTAATAATGAAGAATATGATTCCATCATGAAGAATGATGTCTGGGATGTGGTCCCTAGACCCCAGGACAAAATAGTTGTCACCTTGAAATGGCTTTACAAAATCAAGCATGGAGCTGATGGGAGTGTTGAAAAGTACAAGGCTCGTTTTGTTGCTCGAGGCTTCTCTCAAAAGTAAGGTGTGGATTATGATGAGATATTTTCACCTGTTACCCGATACACCACCATCAACTCGATCATATCCCTTGCTGCTTCGCAAGGATGGAACCTACATCAGATGGATGTCAAGGTCACGTTCTTGCATGGTTTGATTAAAGAGGAAGTCTACGTGGAACAACCCAAGGGGTTTGAGATTCATAATTGGGAATCTCATGTATGCAAGTTGAAGAAAGCCCTCTATGGGCTGAAGCAAGCACCCCGATCTTGGTATGAGAGGATCGATAGCTATTTGATGAAGTTGGGATTCACTAAGAGTGAAGCCAATCTGAACCTTTACTTTAAGGTTGAAGATGGTAAGCCTCTCATACTGGTTCTATATGGTGATGACCTCTTTCTGACAAGTGCAGACCCTCTCATTCACAAATGTAAGAGGGAGTTGGCTTTCAAATTTGAGATGAAGGACCTGGGACTGATGCACTATTTCCTAGGGCTGGTGGTCTGGCAAAACCCGGGAAAAATTTTCCTATCTCAACGAAAATACATGGTGAAGATATTGGAGAGATTTGGTATGGTGGACTGCAAGCCCGTGACTACCTCGATGGAGCTTAACTTCAAGAAGTTATGTGGTAGTGCTAACGAACCTGTTTTGGGAAATGCTTTTGAGTACCATCAACTCATAGGAGCATTGATGTTCTTGGTGAACTCTCATCCGAATATATGTTTTGCAGTCAACATGTTGAGCCAATATATGGTTGAGCCTCATCACTCACACTGGATTGGTGCCAAGAATCTTCTTAGATATCTTTGGGGCACAATCACTCATGGACTAAGATACACTTCCAGAGATGTGAGGCTGCATGGTTATTCCAATGTTGATTGGGCAGGCAATGTGGTGGACCGAAAGATCACTTTCAGGTGTTGTTTCTCTTTGGGTTCTACTTTGATTTCCTGGATGATCAGGAAGCAGAAGTCGGTGGCTTTGAGCACTGTTGAGGTCGAATACATTGTTACGAGTATGGCCTCTTGTGAAGCTGTCTGGTTGTGGAAGCTCTTTAGTGAGATGTTTGGTCATACGTTGGATACTACCGTGATCCTCTGAGACAACCAAAGTGGGATTCGTTTATTTGAGAATCATGTATTTCATGATCACTCCAAGCACATGGATATCAAGTACCACTGTATCTGGGATATGGTACAACAAGGAGCGATAAGACTCCATCATATCGGGATTGATGAGCAACTCGCTGACATTCTGATGAAGCCCCTGGGAAAGGTCAAATTCTTGACTTTTCGAGAACGACTAGGAGTCGTGGAGAGACCCTCTTATGAGGGTCCTGTATGATACATACACTGAGCTCTAGGAGCTCCGGGTAGCTTGGGTACTTCTTGGAGCGATGTGCAACCATAGGGTGAGTGGTTCAGCCTTCCCCTAGTGATTTGCTATGTACAAGGCGAGTGGTTCAGCCTTCCCCTATGATACCTCATGGCGACATGTAGGTAGGATGAGTGGTTCATCCTTCTCCTACTGAGACATCCTACCCATGTAGTCTGGGACTCATGGGAAGTACCTCTTATCTGGCTAATGAGTAGGAAAATGAGGATAGGGACCACTGTAGTACCAATGGATGCATCGTGTATTTACCGTACTCCTTATGCTAGGATGACATTGATCTGGGATCAATTGGAACTAACTTCGGGTCAATAAGAGTGGTATGAGACACTCTCTTTATTTGGAAACTGACTTTGGGTCAGTAAGAGTGATATAACTCACTCGCTTTTGGAATTGATTTCGGATCAGTAAGAGTGGTATGACACACTCTCTTCATCGGGACTAACTTCAGGTCAGTAAGAGTGCCATGAGACACTCTCTTTTATCTGGGACTAACTTCAAGTCAGTAGAGGATGGTATGATACATTCTCAATTACTTCTTCTTCTTCATAGTTCAGCAGAGCAAAGCAGTGCAAGGCAATGCATTTGATAGCAGAGATAGTACCGACAGACATATGGATTAGCAGATGGAGTTCTCCCTAGTTGAAAGGGAGTGTTAAAATTGGCAACTAGGGCCAAACTCCATGTGGGTCACCTCATTTATAGCAGCTGATATTTTTCTTGGATTCCTCTCATCGAGAGGTGTAGGATTGATCTAACGATCATCCAATTCCGACATGTATTCATGGAGTTATCAATTTATTTGTATTTCTTGACAATTTGTCAAGGTCGACCAACAAGCAAAACAATGTTCCTCACCCCTAGTTTATCCTCAATGTGGCATATAAAAGGAGGAGACCTTGTGGCATTATACCACTCATCTCATCATCTCATTTCTTCTCTCTCTTAGTCTGATTGGGTATGCGTAGGAGGAGGAAGACACTGACATGGGAAGAAGGAAGGATGCAGCTCTGATCTAGGGCAGCGTTGACTAGGGCTGATCGTGGAGCAGTTGGGTTGTATTTTGACTGCGTTGACTAGCGAAGAGGACTATTTCACTGCAATTTAGTTTGGCAACCTCTCCTAGGCTAGCTACATTTCTGGGCAACAAAGCATTGACCTATTTGACCATACATTTGACCAACGTTCACTATTGAGGGTTGACCGCAGAGCTGCACATGCATTAACTGCTGTTTGACCATCTTTCGTGGACTGTTTTGGTCTACCTATCATTGTTGTTGGAGGCTGAGTTGACCAAGGTTGACTTGAGGTCATTTGTGAGTTGTTTGACCAGTTTTGACATTGTTGGTTAGGGTTTAGTTACGGTTGTCATAAAATTACATAATTGTGTAATTGTACTATCTCTCTCTCTATTGAATTATTGAAGAATATAAGAAGAATTGATCAAAGGGCTTCCCCGCATTAGGGTTTTTCCCTGGATGGTGCCACATCTTGTGTCTCTTGTCTTGGCTTTTCTTCTATTGTTTACATTTACGTTCTATCTACATTTTACTATCATGTTGGTTTGATTGCAATTCTGGAAATTGATATTGGGCTAATAAGAAGATTTGAAGTAAATTATTCTTAAGCATAGAACATACCATAATTTAACAATACCATATATAAGTGATGTTCAGGGGAACTTGTATCCCTCTTTCTCTGATAAAGGACAAGTACTCAGAACATATGAGAAAGAGGAGTAGCTTGACGCAACACTGGCCGGTGACGAGATCAATGACTACTGCAAACAGTTCGTTGATTTCATGCAAGCTCAGTTGCACAAGAAATACAATCTAAGATCATCTAGAAAGAGATCGAGAGGACAAGATCGAAATGAAGATACTTCCTCCCAGGAGCCTCCTAAGCCTGCTGACAAGGAGAAGGGACCTATAGATCCAATTATTCCAAGAAATAAAGAGTCCTCAGATCCGAACTGCTATAAACCTGAAGTCTTCAAAGAAGGTAAATCACCTCCCCCTACTAGACTCATCCATGAAAAAGAAAATGAGCCTGTAGAAATTATCACTATAGAGAAAGATCGTACCATCTTTAACCTTCAAAAAGAGCTTGAGAAAGACAAGGTCTCAGTCCCATTGTCCGCTTTAGTCCAACCACTTGACAGTTTAAACCTCCAAGAAGAAAGGAAAATGGTTGTCTTTGGACCTCATGTTGAAGAACAAGATCCCTCCACTCCACCTTGCTATGTTACTCTAGTAGTACATGACCTCCTGCTCCAAAATTACATGTTGGACTCGGGAGCTTCTCATTATTTGATGCCATTGTCAGTAATGGAGCAACTAGGTCTACAGATAACCAAACCATATAAAGATTTCTATTCTTTTGACTCTAAGAGGGTCAAGTGCTTGGGGATCATTAAGGACCTGCTGGTGAATTGGGCCCAAATCCTAGTGAAAAGTGTGGTGATGGACATTGTAGTTGTTGACATCCCTGTGGGGTTTGGTATGCTTTCTTCCAGGTCTTAGGGATCAAAGATCAGAGGTTCCATCAAGTTGGATCTTACTTATGCTACCATTCCTATCTTTGGTGGAGAGGAAAGGAGACTGTACATAGAATCTTGATTCGTTAAAGCAATCACAAGAGTTGATTGCCCAAATAATGCTCCTATGTATGGGACCGAAAGGGATATCTCTTGCTTCATGCTAGAAGAAACACAGGTACAACCTGCAGTGAAATCAAACCAACAACTCAAAGATTGTAGCGAAGTATGGAAGCTGTATTTTGATGGTGCCAATTCTAAAGAAAGAAATGGAGCAGGGGTATTGTTGATATCTCCAGAGGGTAGCTTGATTCCCCTCTCCTTCAAACTGGAATTTAAAGCCACCAACAATGTGGCAGAGTATGAAGCATTTCTACTAGGCCTACAAGCAGTGAAGAATCTGAACATTGACTGCGTCACTGTATTTGGAGACTCAAAACTAGTGGTGAAGCAAATCAAGTATCAATGTCAAAATAAGCACCCTCGGCTAAGATCCTGTAGAAATGAGGTTTGGGACTTGATCGACAACTTTTTCTCAACTTTTAATGTCCAATTCTTGCCCAGGGAAGGAAATTGAATGGATGATTCTTTAGCTATAGTTGCCAACAACTTTAAGCCACCACAAAATCCACTACTCAGGTATGAAATTGAAGTTCGGTACAGACCCTCAATGCCTAACAATGTGAAACATTGGCAAGTGTTTGAGAATGATGAGCAAATCAAGTGCTTCATGGAAGCCATTGGGGAATTCTCAAACTCTGTTATTGACCAAGAAGAAGAAGCAACAGAAGAACAGTCAACTGCATGGGAAGAAAATATCGTAGGACATAGAGTTCTGCAGCTGAAGGGAAATGCCATTCCACGTGGTCTAGTTCCTTTGGAAAGGATATTCAAATCCAACGACATGGCTTCTAAACCTACTGAATAGGAAGTTGATGAACATGTGGAGGATTGCAACATAGGCTCAGAGGATGAACTCTAGATGATCAAGTTGTCAAAACAGATCCCTCAACAATACAAACAAAGGTACTTAAATCTCTTAGAAGCTTACAAAGATGTTTTTTCTTGGTCTTATGACGATTTAAACTTTTGATATAAATGTCATTCAACATAAGATTCCTTTAAAGAGTGGGATGAAGCCTTCTAAGAAAAAACTCAGACAGATCAATCCCCTTCTACTCTCATCCATTGAGAAGGAATTGAAGAAGTTACTTCAGGCTAAGATCATTGTACCACTGAGGTACTCAAAATGGGTTGCAAATCTGGTTCATGTTAGGAAGAAGAATGGAGAAATAAGATTGTGCATGGATTTCAGGAACCTCAACAAAGCTTCTTTGAAGGACAACTACCCATTGCCTAAAATGGACCATATTTTACAGAAGGTAGTTGGCTTTTCTCAGATGTCTATGATGGATGGTTTTTCAAGGTATAATTAGATAGCAGTGCATCCTGATGATTAGAACAACCAAAAAAAAAATCGCTTTCACTACACCTTGGGGGACCTTCATGTACACAAAGATGTCATTCGGCCTTATAAACACAAGAGCAACTTTCTAGAGGGCAATAGACCTAACATTCGTGGGAGAGCAAGACAAATTTGTGGTGGTTTATCTGGACGATATCATTGTTTACTCCAAAACATATGAGGATCATATTGAACATCTGAAACTCGCCTTTGAGAAATGCAGGAAGTATGGGTTGTCTCAAAATCCTAAGAAATCCCAGTTCGCTTTGAGCGAAAGCAAGTTTTTGGGGCACACTGTGGCACAAGAAGGCGTAAAGATCAATCTTAAATGGGTGGAGGTTATCAATCATATTTCCCTACCAAGAAATGAAAAGGAGATCCAAGTCTTCTTGGGGAGGATTAATTTCTTGAGGAGATTTGTGCCTAACTATTGAGAAATAATGAAAGGCATTACGAAGATGTTGAAGAATGAGAACAAAGTAAAGTGGAACCAAGATTCCCAAGAATCCTTGTCTAGAATCAAGAGAGATTTTGCAGAGGATCCGATTTTAGTCAGCCCGGACTATTCAAGGCCATTTTACATCTTTTCTTTTGCCCCCCCCCCCCCCATAATGTAGTCATTGTGTTACTACAGAAAAATAAAGAAGGCCATGAGCAACCTATAGCTTTCTTCAACCAGGTGTTGCGAGATGTTGAACTGAAATATGATATACTGGAAAAACATGTATATGTTGTAGTCAAAGCTCTGAAGGCTTTCAAAGTTTATGTTTTACACTCAAACATCGTGGGTTATGTCCCAACAGTAGTTGTTAAGGACGTCTTAGTGCAATGGGACAATGATGGTAAAAGGGGTAAGTGGAGTGCAAAAATCCAAGAGTATGACATGGATGTAAAGCCCACTAGCCCACTAAATTCGTTAAAGGACAAGGGTTGGCCAAAATCCTATCGAAGTCTAACTGCCAGGCCTTGGGGATCAACCTTTTAACAGAAGAAGATGAAGAGGGGACACAGCCCATGATCAAGACTTCAACCCAAAAGATTCATATCAAATATGAAACCTATGCCTGGTATCGGAATGTCATCCACAATCTCCTATTTTTTAGGTGCCCAGCAAAGATAGAAAAATCCAAGTACATAGCATTGAGGGCTCAAGCCCAAAAGTTCGTTATATCCAATGGGCAACTGTACTGGAAAGACCTAGTGGAAATTCTGATGTTGTGTTTGGTTGAGACGGAAACTCAAAGAGTGATGGATGAGTTCCATAGTGGCGTTTGTGGGGGGCATTACAACTAGAAGACCATTGTGCATAAGATATTGAAAGCAGGGTTCTATTGGCCCAAACTATTCGGAGATGTTCACTCTTATGTTAGGTCCTGTCAATAGTGTCAAGTGTTTGTTAAAAAGCAAAAATTAGCTCCACTCCCCTTGATCCCGGTTTGTGTAGAAGAACCCTTCAAGCAATGGCGATTGGACTTTATCGGAGAGATACATCCCCCTTCCAGTGGCCAGCACAAGTGGATCTTCACAGCCATGGACTATTTCACCAAGTGGGTAGAAGCAATTCCAACTAGGAATGCAACTAACACTATGGTAATGAAATTTTTGGAGGAGAATATCTTGGCTAGGTTTGGATGTCTTGTGAAGAATGAGATTGATAACGCCCAGGCTTTTGAGTCTAAAAAATTTAGCACCTTTTTTCATAAATATAACATCACAGTTGGCCACTCTACTACCTACTACACTCAAGGAAATGGGTTGGTTGAGTCTTCCAACAAAACAGTGGTGAGGATCATGAAGAAGACAGTTGTAGAAAGCCAGAGAAGCTGGGATTCTCAACTAAAATTTTCACTATGGGCAAACAGGGTCTCTCCAAAAAGATCCACGGTAAATCACCTTTCGATTTGGTCTATGGAAAAGCAGTTGTATTCCATATATAGCTTGCTATGTCGGTTGCTAAGATGCTACAAGATGTGGAAAAAGAACCCAACTCCCTGACTAGAAGGATAAATCAATTAGTGGAGCTCCAGGAGACCAGAGAATAGGTAACTCACAGGTTAAACAACCACCAACAAAGAATGAAATCCTTGTTTGATAAGAAAGCTAAAGACAGGCCTCTCCAACCAGGAGATCTAGTTCTAGGGTGGGATGTGAGAAAAGAAGACAAAGGGAAACATGGTAAATTTGATCCCTTATGGTTTGGACCCTTCAAGATTGTTGAGACTAAAGGAAACAATACTTTTATGTTGGAGAACTTGGAGGGTGAAATGCTTAAGCTGCCTGTAAATGGGCAATTCCTCAAGCTTTATTTCTAGCATTAAGAGGTTCAGTTCTCACCCATTGTACATACCAGTGAGCCATTGTAAAATATCAGCAATGCTTTCAATTCTTTATATTTATGTTTTTGTTATTATATACATGAATAAAATGACTCCATGCCCAATAAATAGAACATTGTTGGTCTACAAGTTCTCAGCCCCTTGCTAGCAAGACACTATCCCCAATTGGAGCCAATGTTGTCACATTCTGCAAAAAGTGTTCCAGGTGTAAAAAAAAATGCAAAGGAGCAAAGAGGTTTGCAGCCATCTTCCAAGCCATAGAAGCACACAAAGCCCAAATCAGACCCTCTCCAAAGGAAAGTGCTCTGAACAAGCTTTCCAACGGTATGTAAAAGTCCCAGAATGGACTTTTGGATCAAAAGTTAGAGCAAGTTGAAGTTTTGCCTCTCAAAACCATAAGACAAAGGGAAAACTTGAAAAATTATAAGTTTGAGTTCATGTCCATCTGCCACTTGTTCAATCGGAAGCAGAGGCATATGGTACATCAGAGATCGGAGGTCCCTGGCAGCAATGAGGCAAATTGAAGGTCTCGGTTGAAATTGGCGATCGACGATCGCAATGGCGCAAGACATGTCGGAAATCGGCAATCAGCGATCTTAAAGTGACCACTATAAAGGAATTGCAGGAAAAATACGTTGATAGTGTACACTGTCGAGGGATACCTAGGAGCAATTAACAAAGGATTTTAGCAAAAAACAAAGGCAAGTGGGCCTTTTCTCTCTCCTCTAGAGGGCCACATGGTGGAATAGTATTGGTCCCGATAAAGCCACATGGTGTCTTACATCATAATGACATGGCAGTATGGTGGACACATGGCATGCAGTTTCAACATTTTCAGGGGTCATAAGGAGCAAAAACAGGGTGACACGTGTCACAACTCACAAGGTGACATGTGGCAAAGGATGACATCATCTCACAAATCGGTGATCGGAGGATGAGGAAAATCATTGTATCAAGTTTAAACCTCTGATTTAAAAACTCTTATTGAAGGGCTCTAATACAAGGGTTGGCATGCAATCATAAGGAGTCAAAGAACCAAGGGCTAAGCACAAAGGGTGATCGGCGATCAACGAACGCAAACAGTGCGATATCAACATTTTATAAAGGAGCATATCGAGGTTTCTTCCGATATGCATATCGGGGAAACGCCTGATATCGTAGGCCCAAAGCGAGGTGGACATGTGGCATAAGGCAGGCAGCATGAATATGTGTGTTTTATGTATCAAAACCAATGGTTGGGCGGAGAATTTGATAAAGGTTTTTATAAAGTGGAGAAAGTTAATAAAGGATATATATGTGTTCAAGCTTTGGCGTGGACCCTACATCAGTCCCTCTATACGTGGATCAGGCCACATCACGTGTCGCAATCGCAAGTTTTGGGAGGGTGCAACTGAAGGCAAGGTTGTGAAATCCCCGATCGCCGAGTTGCGATATTTCAAATGGGCCCAGGCGCTTAAGTGTGTGGTCCCATGTGTTACACATGGGGACCATTAGTGATATAATGTTTCGAAGAATCGACCCCCATCCCAGCGAAAGGGCTTTTAGCTCCTAAAGGCTTAGGCCTTAAGTCCCCAAGCCTCTATCATATAGTTTCCACCTCAGCCCTCAGGGCTAAGGCAGAAGGGGCCAATCAAAGATCGGCGTTCACAGTTCTATAAAGCCAATTCAATTTAAAGTTCGTAAATGGCCTGAGCTCCGATACGCTTATGTAATTGTTTCATAGGGCATGATTGGTTCCTGTAGAATGTTAAAGAAGTTAAGGGGACGAAGGAGCTAGCCGTTGTGCTCAGAATCTGTTATGGCCATCATGAGTGATTACTCCCGGCTCTTGTAAGCAAAGAATTAAAGTGGTTGAGACCAAAAGTGACATGGAACCGACAAAGATAGTATGACGAGTAATGTGGCAAAGACGTGGTTGGCTTAGAGGCCATCCAAGGAAATGGCGTTGAGATATTTTTTAGCGTTATCATTTCAATTTCGCATGTTAATTATGTTTTGTTTTATTTCGTTGTTTTTACTATTCTGAGTATTGTATTTTCAAGAAAGGCATATTTCTGTTGTAATGATTTGGGGCAACAAAGCCTACACGCCAAGACAGCTAGTCAAGCAGACAGTTGGATGCTTAGGCCTGAGATATTTTTGTAACTGATTTTCAAGCTCTCCCTTTCCTTATAAAAGGAAGAAAGAAACACTTAACAAAGGTTCATAATTTTTGGGAAAGACTTCTCTCTTACGAGACCTTTTCCTGTTTTCCTAAAGCCCTGTCTGAAGCTTGTTGTATGATGGTTTTCTTCAAGAGATTAATATAAGGTTATAGGTTATCCCAACTTATTAGATTTGCAGTATGTTCTTCTCTTTTTGTTCCTTCATATATGTTTAAAATTCTTCACAGGTTGCATGTCAAGTAGCAGCTAGTTGTATTTCCCTTTAGATGCAGATTCATTTAAATCAAAATATTGATGGATAATGCTTGTTTCATAGTGGAAATCGAGTCTTTAAAAAATGCTCCATGCATCTTAGAATTTCACAACGCTCTCTCTCACTCGTTTCTCTTTGAGTCTTGATATATAGAATTCTTAGACCTTAAACTCTATATGATGGACTCCTCTTCTATTGTCTTTTCCCATTACCTATGTTTCAACGATTAAATCTTTGCACATAACTAATCTGATTTGGCCACCTGTGAGTTGAAGATTATTTCCTGAGTACTCCTATGTACAAGCTACCTCATATATTGTAACTTTATGAATGGTTCTGAATCAAAACCATTTGCATTATTTGTGACAAACTGAAATGTTACAAGTCTTTAATATAAATATGTCAAGCACTCTTTAAGATGTCCTAGGCACTGGTCTCCCCCTTCAACCTGAGGTTGTCTCTAAGAAGCTTTCATATCTCATGAAGCACTTATGCTACGGTTGCTAGAAAAAGCGACAACAGGTTACATGTCCAAAACTCCTTGTGGTTTCACACCCACAAGCTTGGTTGCAACTCCCACACCTTGGGTTCTAAGCCCACAACATTTTTGTGGTGCCTGTTCCTCCAAAACCACAAACCCTAGGGCTTGGAGTACCTCCCTAGCTACAAATCTCAATAGTTTGATAGCCTAAACAACTAACCGGGCGGTTTGGCCAAATTCTTCTTCGACCCAACAAATTTCTAAAACTACGTGTATATGTATTATTAGTATTCATACGAGGTATGTGTATGCTAGCTATGTACCCACATCTCGCATGAATACACTAGTGTCCTATAGCCTATTATGATAAATGATTAAATAGCAGTTAAGCTTGATTAGTGAATAAGCTATGATTAACCTTAAGCTTGATTAATGATCAAGCCTATGGTTAGCCTTAAGCTTGATTAGTGCTTACTTAACCCTTAAGCTCGACATATAATTAATATACATTATTTTAACATGATTATTTAATATCCAAATTGATAGAATTCTTGTGAATACAAAAGGTTGACCGACATAACAAAATATTAATACTTTATTGTTATTATTATTTTAATATTAATACTTTATTGTTATTATTATTTTAATATTTATCCCTTAGAGGCCCTGCCATGGTGGTTCCCTCAAATTAATTAAAGGATAAGAGAAAAGTGGGAGGGGCACAAGGAGAGGGATGGGAAGCAGAGTTGGTGACATAATGGGGTTGGGTGGCATTTATTTGGGTGGGAAGCACAAGTGTGAGAGAGAGTTGGAAGGTTGGGGAGGATTTTTCTTGGGTTTTGGCCATGCATGAAGAAGTGGGAGAGGGAGAGCCGAGAGAAAAGAGAAATTGGGACACGAAGAGGTGGGAGAGGGAGAGCTAAGGGAAAAGAGAAAACTAGGACAGGAAGAACTTGCACTTGGACAGTGGATTTTGGAGTTGGGAGAGTGTTAGATTGACAACTCAGACACACTATAGCGGCGGTTTGACTTGGGCTTGAAGGGCTACGGAACCTGTGGAGGTTCCCTAGGCTAGGAAGTCAAATAAGAAAATACCCATCTACAGTGGCTTGATTGCAGTGCTCCTAGAAGAACTTGCACTTGGACAGTGGATTTTGGAGTTGGGAGAGTGTTAGATTGACAACTCAGACACACTATAGTGGCGGTTGGACTTGGGCTTGAAGGGCTACGGAACCTGTGGAGGTTCCCTAGGCTAGGAAGTCAAATAAGAAAATACCCATCTACAGTGGCTTGATTGCAGTGCTCCTACTGGAGCACTGCAATCAAGCCACTGTATATGGGTATTTCTTATTAATTGTCATTGTCATGATAATAGTTAATTGTCATTATAAATTTGATAATAGTTAATTGCCATTATAAAGTTTGTTTGAATTACATTGTTGTTTAAAATGAAAAAGAAAGGAAAGAAACAATAGCAGTCACAAATAAATAAAAAACAATGCTTTTTTAAGTCTCGCTGACATTGTTCTTTATACAAACTTGAGACCCCATGAGGAGGGGGCCTTACACGTATCAGAGCCCAGCTTCAAATTTTGGACCTAGAAACCCATCTACACACACCAACACACCGATTCTAGCCTGTGTGCCTGTAAGAAATCCACCCTGCATTAAAAAAAGATGAATTAATCATACTTGTATAGACAAATGCAATAAGATACCATTATGCAGCTCAGAATCATGCTTATAAATCATGTTGGCATATATTTCCTGTAGTTTAATTTTTGAGTTAGTTGAATGCAAAAAAAAACACACAAAAAGGCAAAAAAAAAAATGCATATAAAATCAAACAGCTATGCATCTAGTGCTTTTACATACCTGTAATAGAGAGTAAGCTGAGAAATTGGTTTGCAATCTCAAGGCATCAAGGAAATAAAAGAAACCCCATGAGATTAAACGAATACTCTGAATGCATGAATTTCTGACTATTCTTTCATGACCCAATGTAAATGCTCAAACCACCAAATTTGTCATCCTCCCAAAACCCATAATCTATAGGAAACCCAAAATTGTGCCTTGAATCACCTAAATTTACCTAGATAACACAGTGAGAAGGTGGAGTGTAGTCGTTGACAATCTCTTGCTTACGAAATTGAAAATTATTTAAAAGCAAGCGTTGATTAAAAAACAATAAACATTAGGATTAGATTAAAAAAATTGAAGGGGGGAAATAACTGATACTGTATCTCCAAAAATTTATATAATTACTTATTACAAGGTAATAGATACTTGAGGAAGCTATTCATTAACTTATTCCTAAGACCTATCTAGGACAAACACGGCAAAAAACAGATGTTTAAGACCTATCTAGGACAAACACGGCAATAAAGCAGATGTTTGTCAAGGAAAAGATAGAATGGTGGGAGCACCACTTCTGTTTTGCTTTGCATTTGTGCAGACACACAAATCGAAACGGTCAAATAAACCTGCATGCAGCCCTATTTGGAAACCGTAATGACAGAGGTAAACAGAAATAACAATACTGCTTTTTTAAGTAGCTCTAATGTGCTAGTCTGGCTACCCGCAACTCATGCTGGTCTGTGTTTCAGCCCTAATGTAATCTGCAGATTCACTCTCTGCTGGTATTTGCTTGATTGATGCATACAAGCCACACTGTTGGGACTTGCTTAATTTGGGTCTGGGCCAAAACAACAATTCTGAGATGCTGCCTTACATCCGGTAACTAATGGTGGTCTGAAATGATATGAAAGTGAAACTGGTCAAAATCACAAATTGAAAGAGCTGCATTTTCTCAGGAAGGAGGTAAATAGTAGACTAATGGAGAAGGCATTGTCTAACGAAGCCACAATCAAATTTCTCGCTGGAATCCGGTCAAAAATTCTTCAAGAAATCCAACTCATTGTGAGAGAGTTTAAATTGTTTCTTGATGACAAATAGATTCAGTACCATGGAGAACCCCAAAATCTTGAAGCTTGAGAGCTGTACCCCAGACTTTCAAAAATTTATGCCGGATTTTCTAAAAATCACGCAAGAATTTGTATTGTTTTCCAGGCAAAATTGTAAAATTGTGTTTAGACTGCACGAATGGAGAGTCGCTCTACAAGCTTCACTCCCAAATTGATTGAAGCCTATTCTTGTATTGTGTGGGTGGCAGGCTCTTTGGGCAAATAAAGTAGTGCTGCTTCAGTAAGACAAGGATGTCAGTAATGCGAACCAATGTTTTTTTAGCTGGGATAGCCCCAACGACAACGAGGGAGCAGAATTAGCAGACCGTAGTAGAAAGACTTACTCTTTCTTGCTCTAGCTTTGAGTTACCCTAAAGATTATGCCATGGGAGATTCTGTCTCTATCAAGCTGGACAAGCTTGGCGTAGATAGCACCCCAGATTTGCAGAGCTAGCTAGATATTTTCAAGACCTGGCCCTTCTTAAGTGAAAGGATTGAGGGAAGGGTGAAAAATATGGGATCCTGATCTGCCTACCTGCTTACCTAGTCCCTATGGAGCATATAAGGAGGATGATGATATTTTGCAAATCAAGCAATGGCCAGCCACCACTACTGGAGCATATAATGAGGATGATGATATTTTGCAAATCAAGCAATGGCCAGCCAAACCAACTATTACTTCTGCCGATTGCTGCTACAATTCCATCTTGTGATCCATCTTTCAGTTGCAAGGGGCATTTTGTAGATTTTAACAACATATGAGACACCATGGTCATTCCACTAATCTAATCCTTTAATATAACTTGCTCATTATTCACTTCAATGGATGCCATTTCAGTATAGAAACCCACGCCCGCAAAACACAAACATAAGAGAAATGTGGTCTGCAGTGAAATTAAAACTTCCCTGCATAATATTCCCCCGAAATTCTTTCAACAACAGAGTATATATCTCTGCATGCAGGTTGTGCTCTTCTCCTGTGACAAAAATCTTTATAAAGTTGTGGTTGAGCCATCTGCTGCGCTATCTTTTTTTAAGTTTGGTTGCGCTATCTCTTTTTATTTTTTTTGTAAGTTTGGTAATGGCGAAGCTATATCATGGTCATGTCCAAGAATAATACCCAAATATGGCGGGGAATTGAACTAGTGACTTAACATCTAGGAGTGCCTTAACAGCAGACCCAATTTTTTTTTTTTTGTTTTGTAAGTTTGGTTCCGCTATCTCTTCTTCTTTTTTTTGTAAGTTTGGCAATGGTGAAACTATATCATAGTCATGTCCAAGAATAGTACCCAAATATGGCAGGGAATTGAACCAGTGACTTAACATTTAGGAGTACCTTAACAGCAAACCAAATGACCGTCTATCCAAGACCCCATAAACAGCTACATTATCTTTTAGTTTAACCAGCAGTGATGAATTTTTCAATCAATCCAACCTACAGTCACCGACTTCACCATCCATATCCAGGCTGTGGAAGCAACCCAAGAAAGCATGCGTATTTCAAACAGGGTACTCCTCAAATCACGTGGATCTGTACAAGAACAAGCATAGTAGTGAACAACGAGCAGAGTACTACTAGTTTCTTTGTTATTAATTACAGTGACACTGAAGACGAAAGAGACAAGGGCCAAGAGTCAAAGCAGACGAGTGGAGGTGTGGAATGAGAGTGGTGTTTTGGCTTGATTACAGTCCTTACACGCCACCCCAGGGTTCAATTCGAAGAAGAAGGTTGTTAGGGTTCAAGAGAAATAAATATAACAATCAAGAAACAAACATTCAAACCATGTACACCATGATTTACATGGAAAACCCCAACTAGGGAAAAACCAACCAACAATAGATCTATTATTGTCCTTGGCTAAAACACGGCCAAGCCGTCCAACAACCTGAGCTTTCACCGCTCAACCATGGCTCCCTACAATGGAGGATACACAAGCCTTTTAACGGCTTCAACTACATGTAATACCATGAGTCACCAATACTAGGTGCCCAAAACCACAACAGTTAACCATAACTGTTGACATAACCTCAACTCCACCATAGGGTCAAGTTTATCTAACAATCCCCCCTTTAAACCTGACTTTGGGTTTTCCTTGGCCAAATCTAGCCAAATCTGCCAAGTGAGCCAGCCACCACTCACCTCCAGGCCCTACCCAGTCAATGTCAGGGTATTTGAGAATCTCACAAGTTGTCCTAGTTTAGCATGCTTCATCATACCACCACATGCACCCCCATATCACCCAAGTGGACATTCAGACTTTACCAGTGATTTACTAGGGTACGCATGCCTTACCAAGTCTTACAATCGTATGCCCATTTACATGAAAATTTTCATTTTATTTTTTATTTTGTTGCTATCTTGACCCACACACATCTTGAACCATTGCTTTCAAAATGCTACATTTCACCTTGTGAAACCGCTATCTCACTTTCTCAAGTCTGCCCTTATAACTAGATGCTCTTACCAAACCTCTTCATAACCCTTGCAGTTACTAGCATAATGCTCTTCAATTTATTAATGATATCAACTCGGAACTTAGAACCTTGCAGAGACATTCAATCACATATTACGCCATCCTAATATGTTACAACGCTTCTAGGTATGTCGAGTTTGCATTCTTTTTTTAATATAGAGACCATTTGATGGACATAGCAATGCTCCAACCATCAATGGACGCCGACACATTAACAACACTGGATTTCTCCAGTTTCAACGATAATAAATAAATAAATAAAAACTTCTTATTGCATTTCAAATTCATGACTGCTACCACTTCCCAGCGATCAATCCATGCTCTATACGCATTGCTCGATGCGAAAACCTTTGTCCCCATAGCCTACCAACAAAATGCAGCCGATCTAGCAATCTACATCGTCTCGTATTCCTTGGGCACCTCTCTGGTTTGTGTTCATCATTCTCAATGTGGGTGGAATTATCTTTCACACCTCCCACTTGCATCTCAAAAAATGACCAATTTTGGTGTGATAGTTACTTCCCTCCTAGTTGATAGCCTTTCGATGCAAAACAAGTAGTGTGTGTATATATATATATGTATATATATTAACTGACTCAGACCTCTTCATAGTTCTGCTCCAGCGCGACCATGTTATGCCATTCGCAACATGCTTTCATTCACTGACCACTATCATCGTCTTCCTTTGTGTATGGGGTACTCCTCTCAATTTCACACATTTCATTTACTGAAATCAAACAAGATAGTCGCCACGGCTCTTACTTTATCTATCTTTGATTGGTTCAGCACACTCAAACCTTTGCAATGACTCCCCATGACTTCATTCTATTTTTTTGAACGAATACCCTTGATAATTTTTAGTTGATCCCAACTGCAAAACCCTCTTCAGAACCCTCGTAGTGTTCTTTATTTTATTAAAACAAATATCAAAAATATTTATAAGAATTTTCTCTTAATGTCTGCGTTATTCCTTCTTCGAAATTTCTTCTCTCTTGCTCTTCTCCACCGTGGTTTCCTTTAACTCCACGACGCTCTGCTGGCGCTTTTGCCTCCTCCTCCTTGGGCAGTGCCTCTGTGTTTAATTCTTCATTTTCTTTTTGCTCCTCAGAGCGGGAAGGCTAGGAGTTGCTTGAATTGGCAGCTGAGAGTGCGGGTCAATCAGGCAGTGTCCATTTGCTTGTGGAAGCTTCAGCTTCATAGCTTTTCAGTTTACCTTGAATGCATATGACATGCGCCAGGCTCTGTCGCTCTTTTACAAATAGCAGACATCCTTCTTGTCATTGCTCTTTCAAGTGGCGCTCCTCCTGAACATGGAACATGCAAAGTACTTTGAGAGCCATTCATCCATACAGTGCACATGGAAGGCATGACTACATATCATGATCGTGCGGCACTAGTTCCTACTTTTGAAACTTCGAGGCACAGCACGCACTGGGCAACTACAGCAACAAGCTTTATTTTCTTGCTCCTCATCGAAACATTGCTCAACCGGCCTTGATGGTTTGTGCAATGAGTCATTGCTTCAACCAACACTGCTAGTTTGTGGAAAGAAGTCCATTTCTAGGGACAGTCCATCTATAGAAACAATTCCATGAGAAGGAACAGCCAGTGCTTTCATACTTTGCTCACTAGGCTCTGATACCACTTGTTAGGGTTCAAGAGAAATAAATATAACAATCAAGAAACAAACATTCAAACCATGTACAACATAATTTACCTAGAAAACCCCAATTGGGGAAAAAAACAACCAACAATAGATCTATTATTGTCCTTGGCTAAAACACAGCCAAGCCGGCCAACAACCTGAGCTTTCACTGCTCAACCATGGCTCCCTACAATGGAGAATACACAAGCGTTTTAATAGCTTCAACTACATGTAATACCATGAGCTCAATACCATGAGTCACCAATACTAGGTGCCCAAAACCACAACTATTAACCATAATTGTTGACATAACCTCAACTCCACCATAGGGTCAAGTTTATCTAACAAAGGTGAGGCACAGGGGCATCATGCGAGGAATGTTTTTCCATCCATAAAATTGAATTGAATGAATTTTAATGATGTCAACGAGTCAATCAAGCAGTGTAAGAGACCTGGATCTCCAAACCACAAACCAAATAAAATATCACATTTTCAAGTTTCTTTCTAAAAACAGCAATTTTGCCATGAATCTTGATCAAAAAAATTGCAGTTTTGTGTTTTTGCTATAACTTTGTTTGAGAAGAATCTTGATCAAAAAATTTGCAGTTTTGTGTTTTTGCTATAACTTTGTTTGAGAAGACTATATATCATGATATCTTGTTTAAAAAATTATATATGTAATTAATTTAACACTTCTTTTTTATTAATTTTTAATTTGATTGAAATTTCAGTTAATTGTAATTTTTACTTTTATTTATTACATTTTGTTTTCAATTGTAGATTTTTTATATTTATTTAATAATAATATTTTACTTATTTAAATTTTATTACTTACTTTATATAAATTTGGAAAAGCATTATTTGTTTTCTATCCTGAATCCAATTGCTGATCTGCCCATCGTCATTATCGCTTACACTAATCTCCAACACACCCCACCCTATCGCAATTTTTATTACTGTGTTGATGCATTTTGGAATTCCAGAGCGGGTGGGTAGCTCTGACATCATTTTAAAATCAGGAAAAGGCTAATTTTGTGAGTGGCTATTCCATTGGTGAGTGCTCTGACACTGTTATGCCTGACACCACTACTGCTCTACTCAATTATGCCAGCACTGACAGGGTTCTGGGTCCCTTACGTAAACGAGGGTGGGGATGCTAGACAAATCTCCAAAATTTTGCAGAGAAAGAAAGAGGGAGAAGGAAGGGCGAGGTTGAATATATCTCCATTTAAAACATTGTGTGGAGTTCGGAGGTAAAGAGGAAGAATGCTAAAAGAAGCTTTCTTCCTCCGCTTCAGTAACAATTTGTATATCATATGCAACACTGAAAATATTTGGCGAACATGTTTGGCACATATGCAATTAGTACATAATGGCGTAGTTTGCTTCCTCTAAGACGGCTTTACATATACCTCAACCTCAGTGTTAAATCATGTTGAATCGATATTTCCTAACTGCAATCCGCTTGTGAATTCTTAACAGTAAATACAGCAACAGTAAAATGAGACACAAAAATATTACAATATTTTAATCAAAGACGTGACCAATCTCCGAGAGTCACCTCTCCTACAAAATGATTCAAAAGCTAATTTCATAGACTCTTTTGCATTTCGATGCCTCTAAATGCAATCACATAACACGTCACATAGTAGACTGAGTGTTAACTTCTCATTATTG
Source organism: Pinus taeda (assembly GCA_000404065.3). Classification (NCBI taxonomy): domain Eukaryota; kingdom Viridiplantae; phylum Streptophyta; class Pinopsida; order Pinales; family Pinaceae; genus Pinus; species Pinus taeda. The sequence goes on along the minus strand of APFE030047525.1, from coordinate 67,895 downwards.
GACTCAGTATTAACATCTTTTATATTACAGGTCGGCGTTTTCAACTTCGTAGACTCTTGCATTTCATTTAAGTTGTTGCAGTTATGGAATATAACCAGAAAAATGGTATTACTGTTTGTATTGAATCTATTATACACTGGTATCACTGTTTGTAGTAAATCACTTCATAAACTCTTTTTTGATAAATTTAATCTAATGCTAGTAATCTAATAGTAGGTTATTAATCGAGTTTCCAAAAGAGAAGCTAGCATTTAATGTTGAGCATGTTGTCATTGATGTCAAAGCGAGAGTGGTTGCAGGACGATTGAGCAGGTGTAGTGCAGGTCATTGATGTCAAAGCAAGAGCAGAAGCATGTATCAAGAAGATTAGAGGTTGCAGGAAAGAAACCTTAGCTCTAGGGTTTGAGTTCCTTGGACAATGGAGACACTCAGTATTTGTTGACGTTTTTGGAGTAACAGATCAGTGATCTTGCCTCAGAGACCTTCGTCATCAGATTCCGGTGGTATGTGGAGCGTCTCGTGGGCCTTCACGGTTTGAGAGAAAAGCCCAATCAAAGTTGTGGCTCCAGTCTTTGGTCCAAAAATCCCAAGGGTTGCTAATATGGCGTAATTTTATTGGTTGATAATGTGCCGTTGAATAAATGACTGTCCTAGTTGATTAATGATGTGGCACCATCATATAAGTTGGCTCCAAAATGTGATGACATAGCCACATTTATTAAAGGGTTTTTACTATTTTAAAAAAAATGAAGGAAGGAGACTAAGTAATTATTGAAGGACAAATAAATATTTTGACAAAGGTAAAAGAAGAGGTTGTGGGCCCAAAGGGAACTTAATTTAGAAATTTAATTTCTTAAATTTCGAAACCCCTCCAAAATCATTATGTCGGTCATATTCCAAAGTGATCCAAGAACTATATAAAGACATTATCTTCCCCTCTCTGTATTTCCAACATTTAACTCATCATTTCTATGTCCAACAACTCTCTGAGGCATTGATCGTTTTGTAGAGAGAGGCCAATTTGAAGAAGAGAAAATGAGTATGGATCTGTCAAATACCAGTCTTGTTTTGTAGAGAAAGATCAGTTTGAAGATGAGGAAATGAGTATGGATTCATCAAATACAAGTCACATTTTAGGTGTTTTAATGAGCGTATCTTCTATAATTGGCTTGTTAGTTTTGGAGTTTGAGGTAGCAGCAGACAGGTGTTCTAGTCTTTACGATGTCTAAGAAGCTAAGGAACATGGCATCTCCAAAACCCAAAAAAGGTTTCCCGAGATAACACTCAGAAATGCCTTAATTAAATTAATTAGCCAATAATTTAATTATTTCCTAAGTCTAACTTAGGGAAGTTGGTTTATTAAAGTTAATTAAGGTAATTCGATTTTTCTCTAGAGACTTCGATTGATGGAGTCAAAGTGATTTAGTATTAGATCTCGGTCATTGGTTGCCCAACAAAAGATTATAAAAGCAAGTCGAGGGCTTGGTGAAAAGGCATCAATTAGATCAGTTGTATTCTAAGCAGTTTGACTAACCAGCGTGCAGTATTCAGCGAGGGCATAATTGAAGCTATGTTGCAGGAAACGTAGGGCAAGGGGGCGTTTCCGTACGGAAACGGGTACGAAACGCTGAAACGCGTTTGGTACGGCCCTGAAACGCATTTCAGGCCGTACTGCCACGTTTCACGAAAAAAGAGAAGCGT